>JAESUZ010002681.1:0-111505 GCA_017311185.1 Proteles cristata cristata
TCTCTCTCTCTCTCTCTCTCTCTCTCTCTCTCTCTCTCTCTCTCTCTCTCTCTCTCTCACACACACACACACACACACACACACACACACACGTGTGCGTGCACTCCCTCTCAAAATAAACAAATAAACTTTAAAAGAATTTAAAAACCTCTGCTCTGCAAATGACAATGTCAAGAAAATGAGGAGATGGGCTACAGAGTAGGATAAAATATTTGCAAAAGATACATCTGATAAAGGACTGTCGTCCAAAATATACAAACTCTTAAAGGGGTGATGGGCATGGAGGAGGGCACTTGTTGGGATGAGCACTGGGTGTTATATGGAAATCAACTTGACAATAAACTATTAAAAAACAAACAACATATATAAACTCTTAAAGCTCAACAATATGAAAGTTAATAATCTGATTGAAAAATGGGCAAAAGTCCTGAACAGATATGTCACCAAAGAAGATATCCAGAGTGCACAGAAGTATATGAAAAGATGCTCAACATCATATGTTAGCGGGGAAATTAAAATTAAAACAAAGATGAGATGCCACCTGTATAGGAAAACCCTCACAGTCCTCCTATATTCGTATCCTTTACTCTCACATGACTACCCCACTCACAATGCTTCTGACACCAGGTGCATGGGGTTTTTTCCCTATAACAAGCAATTCTACAACACCAACTGGGTGTCCTGTAATTTACCTCAATTCTGACACTATCTACTTGGAGACAGCATCAGATCCCACAGGTTAAAGGCTCACTCCCACAAGACTTCCCTCCACCTCAGATGCCAAGGACAAGTCTTCCGTACCCAGGTTACCCACAACGTTATCCGATTGTCTACAGATCGAAGTTCCCATACCTCCTCCTCCCTGGATTTGATTAATTTGCTAGAACAGTTCATGGAATTCAGGAATATATTTACCAACATTTACAGTTGATGAAAGGATGTGATAAAGGAGACAGATGATTAGCCAGGTGAAGAGATACATAAGGTGAGGCCTGGGAGGGTCCCAAGCTTCTGTCCCTGTGGAGTTGGGGTGCATCACCCTCCTGGCACGTGGATGTATTTACCCACCTGGAAGCTTCCCAAACCTCACAGTATTGGGATTTTTGTGGCGGCTTCCTCATGGAGGCATTAATTATTTAGTCCATTTCCATCCCCTCTCCCCTCTCTATAGAATGGGGGGATGGGGTAAAAATTCTAAGCTTTTAACCATGGTCTTTATAGTGACCAGTTCCCACCCAGAAGCCATCCATCAGCCCACCCAGAGTCACCTCATTAGAGCAAAAGACACTCAGGAAATTCTAAGGGATATAAGATCCCTATGTCAGGAACCTGGCTCAAAAATCAAATATCAGAAGAAAAGATGCTCCTAGCTCGCTAATCTCGGGAAATTACCAGGGGGTCAGGAGCTCTGTGCCAGGAACCATGGACAGAGACCAACATGTATTTTTTTCTGTTATTTCACACCACCACATGCCTTTTATTTTTTTATTTTTTTAAATATTTTTATTTATTTCTAGGAGAGAGAGAGAGAGAGACAGCGTGAGCAGGGGAGGGTCAGAGAGAGAGGGAGTCACAGACTGAAACAGGCTCCAGGCTCCGAGCTGGCAGTGAGCACAGAGCCCGACGCGGGGCTCGAACCCACGAACCGCGAGATCATGACCTAAGCGAAAGTCAGATGCTTAACCGACTAAGCCACCCAGGCGCCCTCTATTTTTACATTTTTAAAAACATTTAGTTTTGAGAGAGCGAGAGAGAGCACAAGCAGGGAAAGGGAAAAAAGAGGGAGGACAGAAGATCCAAAATAGGCTCTGTGCTGATGTGGGGCTCAAATTCATTTGACAGTGAGATCATGACCTGAGCTGGAAGTCAGACGCTCAACCAACAAACCACCTAGGTGCTTTATTTAAAAAAAAAAAAGATTTTTTTTTTTTGAAAGAATGAGCAAGAGCATGAGTAGGAAAGGGCAGAGAGTGAGGGAGAAAATCTCAAACAGGCTCCATACTGTCAGTGTGGAGCCTCACATGGGGCTTGAACTCAAACTTTGAGATCATGACCTGCCGAAACCAAGAGTCAAACTCTCTCACCTGACTGAGCCACCCAGGCAACCACCCCTTAAAGATTTTATTTTTAAGTAATCTCTACACCCAATGTGGGATTTGAATTCACAATCCCAAGATCAAGAGTCACATATTACACCGACGAAGCTGGCCAGACATCCCAAACACAATCGTCTCTTTTGGTATGTTTAAGCTATTTGTTTCCATGAAGTATTCATAAAAGTGAAGGTAATTGTTGCCTGTAACTAAAAATCTATTCATTCTACCTGATTGCCAGCTGTGTAAAGTGGACTATGTACAATTATTAAAATATTTGTATTGTAAAATATGCCATACAGAAAAGTATATTAAACACACACACACACACACACACACACACACACACAGTTTAACATAAAATGGCAACACCCATGTGTGAAGAACTATGCTATACCACTCAGATCAAGCAATAGAACATTCCAGAAGCCCTGTTTATCCCTTTCCAGTAAACACCCTTACCATCATTTTCTTTTTTTTTTAATTTTTAATGTTGAACCATGAGATTATGACCTGAGCCGAAGTCAAACATGTAACTCAGCCACCCAGGCGCCCCTTCTTCGCAGCGTTTTCAATGGTCCAGAACCCTTCACGGAGATAGCCCTGGAAAGCTTTCCCTGAGCCAATGTCACTTTTCCAGATTCTCCCTTTGCTAGAGATATCCTTGGGAGTCCCTTTTGCTGGATCCCTTTTTCCTTGCCCAGGGAATTTGTTTTTTTTGCTGCAAACCCCTGAAAACTCCTCCAAACAGCCAAGATGTCCCTGAACCGTTAAAAAGTCAATGAAGCTAAGTGAACAAATCATCATCCACTTGGGTCTGGCCTCAGGGTGAGGCCCAGAAGGATGCCCAGTTCAGGAGCTCTGTCCCTTCTGGCATGTGCATATGTTCCCCAACCTGGAAGCTCTATATAGTTTATGGATTTTTTAAAAAGTAAGCCCTGTGTCCAACATGGGGCTTGAACTCAACAACCCTGAGATCAAGAGTTGCATGCTCTACTGACTGAGCCACCCAGATACCCTGTTTATGGATTTTGTTTTTAATGGAGACTTAATTACATAGGCATGATTTAATTTTATAAAGGAAGTTTACAGAAATCTTTGGTAGACCTCATGCTTAAAGGAGAAACTTTGAAATCAGCAAGAAGTGGGATACCTGGTTGGCTGAGTCAGTTGAGCATCTGACTCTTGATTTGGGCTCAGGTTATGATCCCAAGCTTGTGAGATTGAGCCCTCTTTGGGCTCCAAGGTGAGCGTGGAGCCTGCTTGAGATATTCTCTTTCTCTCTGCCCCTCTCCCCTGCTCATGCTCTTTCTCTAAAATAAAATTAAAAAAAAAAAACTGAAATAAGCAAGAAGACAGGGAGTGCATCATCACTCCCTTTCAACATTAGACTGGAGGTCTCACCCAGTGCAACAGGGAGAAAAAATAAAGGTTTAAAATGGAAAAGGGATTTCCTGGCTGGCTCAGTTACAAGAGCATGGAACTCTTGATCTTGGGGTTATGACTTCAAGCCCCACACTGGTTGTAGAGATTAAATAAAATTTAAAAACTTTTAAAAATGAACCTTTAAACTTGCAAGTACTTCCTTCTTCCTCTTCCAGGGATGGTGTCAGTACGTCTTCAGAATGGTCCAGCATTTGACATACTGTCATAGGCTATCCTACAATACAGCCTCTAACAAAACTAGGCTGTCCCGAACCCCGGGTAACAGAATCGTTTACCTTTATAGCAAGAAAGTTGGGAAAGCACCAAAATACGCATGTGGCGTGTGCCCAGGCCAACTTCGAGGAGTTCGTGCTGTGAGACCTGAAGTTCTTATGAGGTTGTCTAAAACGAAAAAACATGTCAGCAGGGCCTATGGTGGTTCCATGTGTGCCGAGTGTGTTTGCGAGAGGATCAAGCGTGGTTTCCTTATTGAAGAGCAGAAAATCGTTGTGAAAGTGTTGAAGGCACAAGCACAGAGTCAGAAAGCTAAATAAAGAAATGAAGCTTTTTTGAGTAAAAAAAAAAAATTTTTTTTAATGGAAAAAGATGGGGGAAACCTAGTATTTAAAGATAGTATGCCTTTTGGGGCACCTGGGTGGCTCAGTCCGTTCAGTGTCTGACTCTTGATTTTGGCTTAGGTCATGATTCCAAGGTAATGATCCTGGGGTCATGGTGTCAAGCCCCTGGTTGAGCTGTGTGCTAAGTGTGGAGCCTGCTTAGGATTCTCTCTCTCTCTCAAATTGAGAAAAAAAGATATGACTTTTTGTAAAAATCTAGAATAATTGCTGTATGTTCTTTTAGGGTGGTCAGCCAGGTGCAGGCACAAGAGGGGACACAGGAAAGGTGCTGGAAAAACATCTTATCAACTTGCAGGTCCTGAGACACAAAGTCACTACTTGCTGAGAGGTCCCTCAGGAGAGAGGGCTAAAGGTTCAGTTTTAGCCAAGTAGATGGGATGAGAGCAAGGGTAATGAGTAAATGCCCTTGTTGAGGGTCAAGAGGTACCCCCTATTTTTGAGGATCAGGAAGTACCCACCATTAAGTGCCTTATTGCAGGAGTACACAAGAAAAGACTGGAGGAGATTTCAGGGGTGGGTTTGAATGACAGTAGATCACAGGGGAGAGTAGGAAGAGAAACTCATGCAGGGGCCAACCCTATTACAAGGATACATCTGGTCCCCTCATAGACATACTCTGAACCTGTTTTGGGGGATGTTGAGGCAGTGGGAAAAGAAAACGTTTTAAAATTTTACAAGAACATAGTCTAGACAAAAATGATTAGAATTAATAAGACAATTTATCAATGTACAAATCAATTGTATTTCTATATATCACCAACAGAGAGGTAAACAATGAAATTATAAAATATCATTTACAAGAGCATTTAAAATTTCAAGTATTATGAAATGAATCTTCTAAAAACGTATAAGACTTTTATAAGAACCATGATTCAGTAACTTTATTCAGAAACATTAAAGAAGGCCTAAACAAGTGGGGTGATACACAGTGTTAATAGATTTTAAGACCTCATATTGTAAAGATGAGGTCATTTACTCAAAGGATTTATAGATTCAGTGCAGTACCAATACAAATCCCAAACACTTTCGTGTGTGTGTGTGTGTGTAAATTCACAAGGTGAATTAAAATTATATTTGAAAATACAGGGGTTTCAGGGTGGCTCTAGTGTCTGACTCTTGAGTTTGGCTCAGGTCATAATCTCATGATTCCTGGGTTGGAGCTCTGCTTCAGACTCTGTGGTCATGGTGGGGCCTGCTAGGGCTTCTCTCTGTCTCTCTCTGCCCTTCCGCCACTCACACTGTCTCAGTCTCTCCCAAAAATAAGCTTTTTAAAATTTTTATTTGAAATTATAAAGGGCCTAAAGAACAGAGACAGGCTTATAGAAAAAGAATACGGTGGGAGACCTTGCTTTATCGGATTGTAAGGCGTGGAAAGCTCCCACAGCTAAAACAGAGTACCGGCTCAGGGATAAACAAGTGACCAATGGAACACGACGTCCTAACTCAGAGCCATGCAGGTAAGGAGACTTGATACTATGACAGTACTTACTACCTAGCAGTGGGGGGACAGGGACTAAACGATGCTGCTGGAATAATTATCTGCGCAGTAGTCACAAAAACAAAAGACTGGGTGGGCTGTTACTAACGATACACAGGATCCTTCTTTAATGTATTCAGTTTCTGTTGGGAAACGAAACACAAGAGTTACTCTTCTGGCGTGGATCGCGAGTGCCAGCGTCTGCTCCACAACCGTCCTTCATCACGAAGTACACATCCAGAGCGCTCTCCTCGTATCGCCTCTGCTCCTCCAGATCCAGTTCTAGTCTCCTAAATCCCCGTTTTCTCAAACGTGCCATGAACGCCTCCGGATTCCCAGCCCTGAAGTCCCCTTTTCGCTAAGGACCCAGACCTTCCCAATATGGCCGCTCCCGCGGAGCGGCTGACAAAGGGCGACGAGACAGAGTGGGCGCAGCCGCTTCCGGTCAGGTCGGAAGACTGTAGGAGAGAGCGCTGAAGGCCTACTAAGCATGCGCGACGGCACTGACAGCCTCGGCTGAGGTAGAAGAACCGGAGAGGAGAAGTCTCGAAAAGTGGAGAAAGGATGGGCTGGATCTGCACCTTTCGGGTCTGGGCAGCCTACTCCGGTCGCCTACGGTGGCCATGTCGCTCTTCGTACGGCGCACGACGCAAGATGGCGGCGCACGGTCCGCAATGGCCGCTCCCATCGCTACGCAAAGACATCGTCGCGGCGGAGTTAGCCGGCATTCTAACCAGGGCCGGCGTGAGGGTTTGTGGGTTGATCGCTCACGCCAAAGTGCTACTGAGTCTGAGTAATGGCTCGGGACACGGGCCAGCACACCAGGTGAAAGGAAGCGGAAGTGACGAACCGAGGATTGGGTTCCCAGGGCGTAAGGTCACAGATTCGCGGCCGACGTTACGTGAGGTTTCTGCAAGCGGCATTCTGAGCGCCGCGCTACGGGAATGCGGCGACTTCAAATGCGGTTCGCGGTGGGTACTCGTAGGTAGGTGGTTGTTTAAGGCGGCTTCGGGGCTGTCGGAGGCTTGGGCTGGCATCAGTGTTTCGGACCAGCGACCATTCCTGCTAATAGCGACGGGTGTGCACCGGATTGCGTCCCCAGGCCGTAGACCGAGGCCCCGGGAGAGCCGCTGACCAAGGGGCCCATTGGGGTCCGGTCGGTGAGGAAAGGATTGGGGATTAGTCATCTGGGGTTCCTGTGGTCCGAGTTTGAGCATCCGAGAGGTTCGTGATCCTTGTAAAAATAGGTGTCAAGGGGGCTGTGACTATGTGCAAGAGCGAAGTGTGCAGCAGCATGGTGTCCGTGGGAGAGGTGGGTGGGGTTGGCACGCGAGGAGGCCTCAGGGAGACAGACACGTGGTGTGTATGAAGCATTGAAGTATTTCCTTTCCCAGCTTTTCATACTGAATTTTAAGCATGAAGAAAACTCGAAAGAATAGCAAAAGGATCACCAGTACACCTGCCGTAAATAGATCCATGAATTGTTAGAATTATAAACACAGGGTGTGCCCACATGTCAGCCAGTGTACACATGTGTTTGTATGAGCATGAAATCATGTTAGTCCTAGCTTTTATGTCCGTTCTGCTACTTGTTTGTGTGATTTGGGGTGAGGTACCAAGTTCTATAATTATCAGCTTTCCCATTCAAACAAATTGGTATCTCCCTCACAGGTACTCCTGAGGGCCCTTCATGACCTCATCTAAACCTAATTACTTCTCAAAGGCCCTGTTTACAAATACACAAATAAACAGGAGTTTGAGCAACGTAATTTTTTTTTTTAAAGTAGGTTCCATGCCTAAGTTAGGGCTTGAACTCGCAGCCCTGGACCTGAGATCAAGTGTGGAATGATCTATTGACTGTGTCAGCCTGACACCACCTAGAGCATATATTAAGTCCATAACAGGTAGGTACTTGACAAAATGAAGTTATCATTATATACTTATCATCAGTTAAAGCAGATAAAAATCACCTTAAACTGTACTGTTTTGAAATGTATTTTTAAACTGAATTGTATCTCGTGGCTATCTTCCTTTTTTAGTATATAAAAGTAAGCCAGGTTAAATGCATATTTCAAAGGCTTCTGGTTTAGTTTTACCAAACTCCCCAGTAATGTTCCGTTATGTAATGCTTACACAATATGCCAGGTTTTTCTACCAGTTCTGAAAAGTCTTATATGTCTCCTCATCATTGTGAGAATATATATAGTCTAGCCTAGAAGTATAATTTCTGACATAAAATAGATGAATTTTTATCTAGAGGAAAAAGCCAGTGTTTGCTTTTGTACCACCTTATTCTCTCATCAGCAATGTAAAAGTGCCTGTTGATCTAGAGGCTTTACAACCCTTAGTATTTTCATTCTTGCTTTTCGACCATCTTTTTGAGTGTCAGTCATTTCATTGTGGTCCTCATATTCACTGTTCTCGTAACTACGATGGCTGATCATCTTTTTTTTTTTCCTTAATGTTTATTTATTTTGAGAGAGAGAGAGAAAGAAAGAGACAGGGCGAGTGGGGAAGGGGCAGAGAGAGAAGAAAGAGAATCCTAGGCAGGCTCCACACTGTCAGCACAGTACCTGATGTGGGGCTCAAACTCCCAAAACCATGAGATCATGACCTGAGCTGAGACCAAGAGTCAGACACTTAACCGACTGAATCACCTGGTGCCCCTGATCATCTTTTTATATGTTCATTAGCCAATTTTATTTTATTTACTTATTTTAATTTTCAAATTTCAGTATAGTTGATACACGTTACAGGTGTACAGCATAGTGATTCAACATCTTTATATATTACATTGACCAATTTTAAAACTTAGTTTTCCTTTACTCATTGTAGAGAATGGTCACGTACTTAGAATGTTAGTCTTTTGCTCAATTTAGTGATAAACAATTTGGCTGGGCTTTGTCCCCAGTTCCTGGGAGGTAGCCTATAAATTGTTGGAATGTCCTAAGTGATGGGAGTGTCTTTGTTATTATTCATGATGGGCCTGTAGATAGTTTATGCCAATGAAGGGACACAGGATGGGGCTATTTATTCCAGAAAGACCAACCATGCGATTAGAAGGTTGGGGCTTTGAGCCTGTTGATACCAGCCCAACCTCCCAAGATGGTAGGGGTGCTGGAGGCTGAGTCACATGGCCAGTGATTAGATCAATCCTGCTTACTGATTAATGAAATTCTAATAAAAACTATAGACATTGAAACTCAGGTGAGCTTCTGTGGTTGGTAAAACCCTACATATTGTCACTCATGGATATGCTAGATGGTAAGTAATGTGTCCCAACTCCCAGAGGATAGGACAATGGAAGCTTCTGGTTTGGGATCCTCCTGAACCTCAACCTATTGCCCCTCTCTCCATTTGACTGGTTACAATTTGTATGCTTTTACTGTAATCTGTTATCTTGCACAGGTCCCCCCCAGGTACTTCCTAGGTTTTGTTGGTATTGTATAACCAGAAAAACCTATGGCTTTAACCCCTTTTAAGTCTTAATTGTTATTTGAATGTGAAATTCCAATTGATGTTTATACAGATCTTAAAATAGTTGCATAATGAAAATTTTCTTTTCCAGTTTTCCTTCTTTCAGTTGATTTTGCCATTTTATTGCTCAGGTTTTGATCTGTGGTACATTTTTGACTGGAGGTTCACTGGAGGTTCAGTGAGAGATTATCCTTGGCCCTGAGTTTAAAGAAATGTGCTGTGGATTATTTTGTAGACACTCTTTCTTGTCTATTTCTAATTTAGTAATGTATTGTTTTTAATTCTGAGTGGCTTGGGTTTTTCTGACATGTCTTTTCTTCATCTTTTGAGATAATTAAATGGTTCTTATTAACTTTCCTTGTATTACTGGAATAAAGTCAGTTGTGCATAGTACAGGTCTTCCTATATTCGGTTTTCTTTGTATACCTCCTACATACCAGTGGATAGAGTTATCTAGCATTTTATTTAGAGTTTTAAAAAATTATTTAGGGGCGCCTGGGTGGCTTAGTCGGTTAAGCGTCCGACTTTCGCTTGGGTCATGATCTCGCAGTTCGTGGGTTCGAGCCCCGCGTCAGGCTCTGTGCTGACTGCCAGCTCAGAGCCTGGGCCTGTTTCAGCCTGTGACTCCCTCTCTCTCTGACCCTCCTGCTCGCGCTGTCTCTCTCTCTCTCCTAAAAAAAAAAAAAAAAAAAATTATTTAATTTTTCTTAAGCTATCTCTGCCCCCAACATGGAGCTCAAACTCACAACCGTGAGATCAAGAGTTGCATCCTCGGGTGCCTTTGTGGCTCAGTTGGTTAAGCTTCCAACTTCAGCTCAAGTCATGATCTTACAGTTCCTGAGTTCAAGCTCTGAATCAGGCTTTGTGCTTTCAGCTTTCGATCTCTGTGTCCCTCTCTCTCTCTGCCCCTCTCCCACTCATGCATACTCCCTCTTTCTCTCTCTCTCAATAAATAAATAAACATTTAAAAAAGAGAATAGCATAAAAAAAGAGAGAGAGAGAGTTGCATGCTCTACCCACCGAGTCAGCCAGGAGTCCCTTATTTAAGGTTTTTATAGTGAAGTTAATAAATGCAGTTGGCCTATAAATTTCTAGTTCACATTGTCTTTGAAATCCAGTTTTGTTTTCTTCAGTTCTATAGTCTAAGACACAGCATTGTATTTTCCTTTAGAGTTCTCAGCAGTGTGATACCGAGAGTAATAAACTGTTGGTGTATTTCCAGGTTGTCCTCACATGGCTACATTAGTCTGTGGTAAATTAACTTTACATAGCCAGTTTTTTTTAATGTTATTATTTATTTCTGAGAGAGAGAGACAGAGTAAACAGGGAAGGGTCAGAGAGAGAGGGAGGCACAGAATCAGAAGCAGACTCCAGGCTCTGAGCTACCTATCAGCACAGAGCCCGACGCGGGGCTCAAACCCACAAACCGGGAGATTATGACCTGAGCTGAAGTCCGACGCTTAACCAACCGACTGAGCCACCCAGGTGACCCGCGTAGCCAGGTTTAATTCTTTAATAGTCAGCTGTGTTCAGAGTACATAGGAGACCCAGCTGGGATTTTGTGTGAAGACAGTCTCAGCAAGAGATCAGCATTTTAGATTTTAGTTGAGACCTCTTTGCAGAATTTAGGGACACAAACTTTGTTTTCAGAGGCAAACAGCCTGTATTTGTTTTGCTTTTGTAAGCAAAAGTTAGCTTGATTGAGGTGTAATTTACATACCATAATACATACCGGTTGTTGTTGTTGTTTTTTTTAATATTTTACCTTTAAGTTACCTCTCCACCCAAGGTGGGGCTCAAACTCACAACCCCAAGACCAAGAATTGCGTGCTCTACTGACTGAGCCAGCCAGGCACCACCACTTACCAGTTCTTCACTTAGAATTTGATGAGCTCTCAAAGGTATACCGTTGTGTAACCTCCACTTGAATTACGTGTAGAACTTTTCCATCAACCCCAAAAGTTCCCTGGTGTCCCTTTGTGTTTGAGCCATACTCCTATCCTCTGTTCTCTCATCATTTATGTGCTTTCTACTGTTATATATATTCTAATACCTCATACAAATTGAGTTATGCAGTAAGTAGTTGTGTCAATGGTGAGTCCCGTTCCCTGACCTCAGTTCTTAAGTTCAGCCAAGAAAGGATTCAGAGCCAAACCCTAAAGCAAGCAAAGGGTTTTTTTCCCACTTGTATCATCATTTTATTTTATTTTTTATTTTTTAAATAGTTTATTGTCAAGTTGGTTTCCATATAACACCCCGTGCTCATCCACACAAGTGCCCTCCTCCATGCCCATCACCCCCCTTCCCCTCCTCCCCCTTCCATTAGCCCTCAGTTTGTTCTCAGCCTTCAAGAGTCTCTCATGGTTTGCCTCCCTCCCTTCCCCCACTATTTTTCCTCTTCTTCTCCTCCATGGTCCTCCGTTAAGTTCCTCCTAATCCTCCTATATGTGCAAACATATGGTATCTGTCCTTTTGTTTGTTGTAATTTTTTTTAATGTTTATTTATTTTTGAGAGAGGGAGAGAGACAGCATGAGTGGGGCAGGGGCCAAGAGCAGAGGAGACACGCAATCTGAAGCAGGCTCCAGCCTCTGAGCTGTCAGTATAGAGCTCAGCGGAGGGCTTGAACTCACGACCGTTCAAATCTTAACCTGAGCCGAAGTCAGATGCTTAACTGACTGAGCCACCCAGGCGTCCCAAGCAAGCAAAGGTTTGATAGCAGTGTAAGCAAAAGTACACTCTGGAGATGAGAAAGCGGGCAGGCGGGCCCAGACTTGGCAGCTGCATCCTGGGTCAGGGTCATTTTTTCTTTTTATGTTTGGAGGGATTATGGGTCATGGCTGGGGCGGTTTCGGACTAAGGTTGCAGGCAGTCATCTTAGGGACCCCTTGTACTGGAGGAGTGTTACATGGTCCTTGTCAAACTGTCCTGGCAGCCATCCCCTGGGGCAGGGGTTAAAACCACAATGGAAACGTACTGTGATGAAGCCATAGGTTGCCCTAAGGCAGTGATGCTAGCAGAGAAGGCTGCCTGTCCCCTGGGCTCTTTCCCAGCTGTTTGGAGCTTGGCCTCCACCCTTCTATCTGTGGGAAATCACTCATTCCCTGCTCAGATCTAGCTAGCCGCCTACTCTGTCAGTTGTTGCTGTTTAGCTTCTTTCACTCAGAGTAATGCTTTTCAGATTAATCCATGATTTTGCATTTGTCATGAATTTATTCCTTTCCGCTCCAGTGGTACAGATATGCCACTATAAGTTTATTCCCCAGTTGATAGATATTTTGGATTTTGTGGGTAGGTTTTAGATATTCTGAATAAAGCTACAGTGTGCATACATGTACAAGTCAAGGTGGCTGGACCATTTTGTGTTTTCACCAGCAATGCAGGAGAGGTTTTTTTCCTTCCAATCCTAGTCAGTACTTAGTATTTTCAGTCTTTTATTTTATTTTAGAGACTTTTTTTCCAAAGTTTTTTTTTTTTTGAGAGAGTGAGAATGAATCCCATGCAGGCTCTGCACTGTCAGCACAGAGCCCGATGCAGGGCTTGAACTTACGAACCATGAGATCATCACCTGAGCTGAAGTCAGACACTTAACTGATAGCCACCCAGGTGCTCCTTGCTCTTTTAAATTATAGCCATTCTGGGGCACCTGGCTGGCTCAGTCGGTGGAGTGTGCAAGTCTCGATCCCAGAGTCGTGAGTTGGAGCCCCGTGTCAGGCCTAGAGCTTTCTTATATGTACATACATACATACATACATACATACATACATACATACATAAAAGACCATGCTGACAGGTTTGTAACAATATTTTATTTTGGTTTTGTGAGACCTAAACCTAACTGACTCCATTTTAGATAAAGCCTCCATCTTGAGGGTGAACTAGGCCCGAACCCAGTTCCAGGAAAAACCGCAGGAAGTACTTAGGCAGCCTCCCCTTAGTTACTTCCCTAGCAACAGCAACAGCCAATCAGTTTAAAAGAGGTGCCTATGTCCCAAGACATTCCTATTGGCAGTTTGCGGTCAGGCTAGATGGGCTGAGCCAATTGGATACTGACAAGATAGCATGTACTAAAAGTAAACCACTGTAACCGCAGTAAAAAGCCTTGAGACCCTGAGTTCCGGGCTCCATACCATCACCACTGCATCGGGTGCGTTGGGGTCCCTGCTTGAGCTTGAATAAAGACCCTCGTGTGTTTGGATCGGAATCGGCTCCTCGGTGGTCTTTGGGGTCTTGTGGTCTGGGCATAACATTTGGGGGCTCGTCTGGGATCCCCAAGACCCTCAGGACCCCCGAACCGGAGGGTCGACCAGCTGGTAAGAATCTCCTTCTGTTGTGTTTGTCTGTGTAACTCTGGTCTTGAGACAAATCTGTATTAGGCGACCAAAGGTGGTCATGGCGGACGTGCTGGGGGCCATGGTTGTGGGAGACCTGGTAGACATTCCAGGCTCCTTCTGACCTGTCAGGGAGACCTGGATGGTCTGGGCTCCTTCGGAGGAGGAGACGGAGTGCCCCTAGTCTGTGCTGATTCAGAAGGACAAGGCAGGTTGTGCCCACGATCCATCCGAAGGCCTTCATCCCAGTTTCAGTTTCTTTTCCGCGGCGGACTTTGTTATTTGTCTTTCTGTGTGTGTCTGTGGCTGTCGGTTGTGCCTGTTGGACTTTATTACTGGGTGACTGAGACTGACGAAATGGGACAGACACCCTCTAAACCCCTAGACCTGTTGCTCACTCACTTCAAGATATCAGAGCTCGAAAGTTAAAAAGAGAAAATTTCAGACTCTTTGCACCAAGTGGAACAGGAGGCCTCTCGGCCCTGCATGGGCCACCCGGACCAGGTTGTGTATATCGTTGTCTGGGCCGACTTGGCGGATGATCCCCCTCCATGGCTTAAACATTTTTTTACTTCCCCGGCTGCTGCCGTCCTCTGCATCGGCCCTTGTTTTAGTTACTTCTGAAAGGATGACTCGCAACAACCTGAGTCTAAACCCTCGGCTCCTCCTCTTTATCCCATTTTGCAGGGAGAAACGGAGGAGAGTTGATTTTTCCACCCCATACCAACCAAGGGGCCCTTACAGCCCCCTGTCAATGAGGCAGCAGCAGCAGCCCCGCCACAGCTACCAGCTGACCCCCCGCCTCCCCGGGCGCCCTCGCCCGCTGCGCCTCCCGACCTCCGCCCCAGCGCCGGCCCCTCCGTGAGCCCAGCAGCCACCCTCCACCTCACAATGGCCGGGACCGCCTCACCGCGCGCAGGGATCCCAGCCACGCGCGCTCCCCACCCCCACCTGCTGCCCGCCCTCCGCGTTCCCCTCGGCGGCGCCCCTGAAACGGAGGAGAAAGAGGCCCGGCTTGGCGCTCTGCTCAAGGCCCCCCCGTCGGCTGGGGACTCTGGGAGGTGGCCGCGCGGGGACTACTTTGCAGAGGCATTGGCGTGGCAGCACACACGACATGCTCCCTTGTCTAAGAATCCTAGATCCCTTATTATTCTGTTACAAACTGTCCTTTTTACTCATCAGCCCACCTGGGATGTTTGTCAGCAATTGTTGTAGGTTCTCTTCACCACTGAGGAACAAGAACGCATCCAGAGTGAGGCCAGGAAATTGATTCCCGGCCCCACTGGGGTCCCCACAATGGACCAGGCGCGTATTGACGCGCATTTCCCCCTCACCTGCCCAGATTGGGACTACAACACAGCAGAAGGTAAGGGGCACCTCCTATGGTACCGCCAGGCTCTATTGGCAGGTCTCAGGGCTGCAGCTCACAAGCCCGCTAATATGGCCAAGGTTTATAATGTCAGTCAGGGTTCCGAGGAAAGCCCCTCAGCCTTCCTCGAAAGGATAATGGGAGCCTTTTGCCAGTACACTCCCATGGATCTGGAAGCCGAATCCAGTAAATCGGCAGTGGCCATGGCTTTCATTAACCAAGCGGCTCCCGATATCTGCCGCAAGCTTCAAAAATTAGAAAGGCTAGGAAAAAAGAGTCTCCAAGGTTTAGTGGTCGTGGCAGAAAGGGTATATAATAACAGGGAAAGTGCAGAAAAACAAATTAGGGCTGAAAAGAGGCAGAACCGGGAGGTGGCAAAGATAGGGCTGGCTGCCACAGCAAATTCAGACGACCGAAGACACCGTCTCAAGCAACTGACCTCCCAAGAACACGGTAAGGAAACCAAACGGGATGGGAAAAGACCCCATGTGGGCCGTAATCAATGTGCCTATTGCAGAGAAGAGAGGCATTGGGTCAAGGATTGTCCCAACAAGAAACCGAGACCTAAGGCCCCCATCCTGGTTATAGGGGAAGACAGTGACTAGAGGGGACAGGGTTCGGTGCCTCTCCCTGACCCCAGAGTAACCTTACAAATGGAAGGGAAATCTACAGACTTCCTGGTCGATACGGGGGCCCAGCACTTTGTGCTCCTACAGCCCACTGTCAGCCAAAAGGTCATGGGTTCAGGGAGCGACAGGAGTCAAGCAATACCCATGGACTACCCGAAGAACTGGATTTGGGCGCGGGTCGGGTATCCCACTCATTTATGGTCATCCCAGAATGCCCCTACCCACTTCTGGGCCGTAATTTACAGACAAAACTGGGGGCACAAATCCATCTCTCCCCTGATGGAACAAAAGTGTTGGTCCCCTGGCGTCGGCCTGTGGCCTACCTCTCCAAGAAACTGGAGCCTGTGGCATCCGGTTGGCCACCGTGTCTCCGCATGATTGCAGCTGTGGCCCTGCTGGTTAAGGATGCAGATAAATTGTCTATGGGGCAAGAGCTGGCCTTCACTACCCCTCATGGGATAGAGGGAGTTCTAAAGCAACCACCAGATCGATGGCTCAGTAATGCCCGCATGACCCACTATCAGACTCTGCTACTCAACCCTACCAGAATTATTTTCCAGGCCCCGGCCGCCTTGAACCCAGCTACATTGCTGCCTGACCTGGACTTAGAGGCTCCCCTCCATGACTGCCAAGATCGTGGCCCATATTCATGCCACCCGTCCGGACCTGCAGGACGTCCCGTTGCCAGATGCGGAGGTCACCTGGTACACAGATGGCAGTAGCTTCATACAACAAGGACTGAGGTATGCCGGAGCCACAGTGGTATCCACCGAAAAAGTCATTTGGGCGGAGCCCCTGCCGGCCGGGACCTCAGCATAGAAGGCTGAGCTAATTGCACTTACTAAAGCTTTAACTCTGGGGCAGGGCAGAAAACTAAATGTTTACACAGTCGATATGCCTTCGCCACCGCTCAGGTCCATGGGGCAATTTATAAAGAAAGGGGGCTCCTCACAGCCGAGGGAAAGACTATAAAAAATAAAGAGGAGATCCTAGCTCTCCTCAAAGCTTTATGGCTCCAAACAAAACAAAAAAACCCAACCCCACCAAAGTAGCTATCATCCATTGTCCAGGCCATCAAAAGGACATAACTGAGACAGCCAGAGGCAACAATATGGCCGACCAGGGCTCTAAAGAAGCGGCCCTCAAGGGCACCCCAGTCCTGGCAGTCAAACTCATAAATCCGGGGGACCCCAACCTACCAGAGACTCCTCGTTACTCACTCGAGGGCCTACAATGGATTAAAGGACTACCTACGACTCAATGTCTTAAGGGCTGGTGGAGGTGCGCGGATAACAAAATCATCCTGCCCGAAGAAATGGGAATAAGGGTTCTGTCAAAATACACCAAGCATCCCACATGGGACAGAGAAGACTACAAGACCTGGTTAGACAGTCACACATTAAAATTAAAGATGCCAACTCCAAAACTGAACAAATCATCAGCAAATGCAAGGCCTGTTAACTGACCAACGCTATCCGGAACCCCCATAATCCTGGAACACGTCTAGGAGGGAGACGCCCAGGGGCTTACTGGGAAACTGACTTCACTGAGGTAAAACCTGGCAGGTATGGCTACAGGTACTTACTAGTCTTTGTAGACACTTTTTCAGGATGGACTGAGGCATATCCCACCAAACACGAAACTGCACAGGTGGTGGCAAAGAAGCTGCTAGAAGACATCCTACCAAGGTATGGATTTCCTCAGATGATAGGGTCAGATAATGGACCGGCTTTTGTGTCCAAGGTAAGTTAGAGCCTAGCCACGACCCTGGGGATTGATTGGAAATTAGACTGTGCTTATAGACCCCAGAGCTCAGGACAGGTAGAAAGAATGAATAGAAGCTTAAAAGAGACCCTTACCAAATTGGCCCTTGAGACTGGCGGTGACTGGGTGGTCCTCCTCCCCTTTGCCCTATATAAGGTGTATAATTCCCCATATCAAATGGGATTGACTCCGTTTGAGATCATGTTTGGTAAAGCACCCGCCGTGATACCCCACCTACAGCATGAGGCCATTGAGGAGTTTGAAGAAGCCCGTCTCCTCCAAGACCTCAGAGGCCTCCAATGGGTTCATAAACGTGTTTGGCCTAAACTGCGTGCCCTTTATGAAACAGGTCTACCACCGGAGCCACACAGGTACCGCCCCAGTGACTGGGTCTACGCGAAGAGACACCGCCAGGGCAACTTGGAATCACCCTGGAAAGGACCTTATGTTGTGCTACTGACCACCCCAACGGCCCTAAAGGTAGACGGCATTGTTGCCTGGTTCCATTACACCCACGCCAAACCAGCTGACCCTTTTGCCAACAAGGACGACTACCTGGCTCTGAATCCAGATTGGAAGGCCGTCAAGGACTCAGGAAACCCACTAAAGCTCAAACTACAGCGGAAAACATGAACTGGCCTTTACTATTGGGACTACTGACTGTATGTACTCTGCCTTGTCGAGCCAACCAAAACCGAAATCCTCACCAACCCCTCCAAGTAACATGGCAGGTCATTACGCCTAGTTCAAATCAAGCCATAGTTACTAAGGTTGAGCCCCATCCTCCCGATACATGGTGGCCTACACTTGAATTTGACCTTTGCAGCTTATTTGAACAAGACCCATTGCATGAAGGGAGAATAGGGATCCCTGGATGTGGTACCCATACTGCCCAGCAGGAGTTACACGGAACCTGTTTTTATGTATGTCCGGCCCCAATTTCTAGTGACAAGGCAGCTCAATGTGGAGGCCGGTCAGATTATTATTGTCGGGAATGGGGCTGTGAAACCGCGGGATCTTGCAGTTGGATCCAGGACTCTCAATCTCTCATTTCCCTCCAGCGCAAACACTCAACCGCCCCCTGTAAGCCTGGCTCTCGATGTAATCCTTTACAATTAACATTCACCGACAAGGGTAAAAGAACTAGGGACTGGGACAAAGGTCTAACCTGGGGATTAAGACTATATAAATCAGGATATGATACAGGAGTACTGTTTATGGTCAAGCGGGTCCTTGCCCCCTTTCAATCAGAATCAAGAGAGACCATAGGTCCTAATGAGGCCCTAATTCCAATCCACCCGACCCCCAGGCGACCCCATACTACTACCATTACTGTTAACAGTACCCTGTCACCTAAGTCCATGGGAACCACCATCCTCAAGGAGACAGAGCCAGAGCCTTTAGGGGACCTGATGGTTCTTAATTCTACCAGGCCTGGCCAGAAGAAAACGAGAGTATGAGCTGAGCCAGAGTTGGTTCGAGAAATGGTATAACAGCTCCCCTTGGCTAACTACCCTGATTTCTACTTTATTAGGCCCCCTACTGATTATATTGCTGTTACTAACCTTTGGACCTTGCATTCTTAATAGACTGGTTATATTTATAAAAGAACGCTTGGGGGCCATCCAATTAATGGTCCTCCAGTCACAATACCAACATCCCCAAAACATAGATAGGCCTGGTGACCTCGAGCTTCTAGAGGCCCCATGATTGGGTCCGCAGAAGTCTCAAGAAAAGGGAATGTGAGACCTAAACCTAACTGACTCCATTTTAGATAAAGCCTCCATCTTGAGGGTGAACTAGGCCTGAACCCAGTTCCAGGAAAAACCGCAGGAAGTACTTAGGCAGCCTCCCCTTAGTTACTTTCCTAGTAACAGCAACAGCCAATCAGTTTAAAAGAGGCGCCTATGTCCCAAGACGTTCCTGTTGGCAGTTTGCGGTCAGGCCAGATGTACTAAGTCAACCTATCAGGAGACTGCCAAGCTGGAAAGCCCCCGAATCCCACTGTAACCGCAATAAAAAGCCCTGCGACCCTGAGTTCCAGGCTCCATACCATCACCGCTGCGTCGGGGTGCGTTGGAGTTCCTGCTTGAGCTTGAATAAAGACCTTCGTGTGTTTGCATCAGAATCGGCTCCTTGGTGGTCTTTGGGGTCTCGCGATCTGGGCATAACAGTTTTAATTTGTTTTCGTCGTGTAACCTAAAACAGCTTTTCGTGTGCTTAATCACTGTCTCTACATTTGGGGGGAAGTGTCTGTTTAAATCTTTTGTTCCTTTTTTTACTAGATTGTCTCTTTTGGGAAGTTGGAAAAGTTCTTCATATTTTTTAGATAGAAGTCTTTTAATCAGGTATGCACTTCGTTAATGTTTTACTCTGGCTTGATCCTTCATTTTATTAAGTGTATTTTGCGCCTCAAAAATTTTTAGTAAGGAGGAAGTCAAATTTATCAATTTTTTTTGGTTTGTTTATTGTGCGTTTTGTGCCCTGTAAGAAATCTTTGCCTAATCCAAGATCACTTAAAATTTTTCTGTGCTTGGGACATCTGGGTGGCTTAGTCAGTTAAGCATCCAACTCTTGATTTCAGCTCAAGTCATGATCTCATGTGCACTGACAGCAGAGGCTGCTTGGGATTCTCTTTAACTTTCTCTCTCTCTGCCTGTGCCCTGCTTCCTCCCTCCTTCTCTCTCTTCTCTCTCTCAAAATAAATAAATAAACTTAATTTTTTTTCCATGCTTTCTTCTAGAAGTGTTCTTCTAGAAGAACAGTTTCAGTTCTTATATCTGTAATCTATTTGAGTTAATTTTGGTATGAGGTAAACACAAATGTCCTAGTGTTTCAGTCACGGTCGTTAAACATTTTATTAGTTTTTCATAATGTTCAGGGGCGTCTGGGTGGTTCAGTCGGTTGAGCGTCCGACTTCGGCTCAGGTCATGATCTCACGGTTCATGGGTTCAAGCCCCGCGTCGGGCTCTGTGCTGACAGCCAGCTCAGAGCCTGGAGCCTGTTTCCAATTCTGTGTCTCCCTCCCTCTCTGACCCTCCCCTGCTCATGCTATCTCTCTCTCTCAGAAATAAATAAAAAACATTTAAAAAATTTAAGTTTTTCATAATGTTCATGCTTGTTTCTAATGTGTTGCATATATGGAGTATATATAATAGCATTAAAAATTTTTTTTAATGTTTATTTATTTTTGAGAGTGAGACAGAGCATGAGCAAGGGAGGGGCAGAGAGGGAGACACAGAATCAGAAGCAGGCTCCAGGCTCTGAGCTGTCAGCACAGACCCTGGTACAGGGCTCAAATCCACAAACCACAAGATCATGACTTGAGCCTAAGTCAGACACTCAACCAACTGAGTCTCTCAGGTGCCCCTATGATAGCATTTTTAGTGTACTGAGTGCCAGGTCTCTCCCTTTGATCATTTTTGTCTCTTTGTCTTGCTTGATTTCCCCCCTAGCCATGGGTTATATTTCCTTGCTTCTGTGCATGTCTGGTAACTTTTGATTGGACATCATATAATGTCAGCCTCACGCGGTTTGCAGGACTTTCTTTTATTCCTTTAACTACTTTTGAGGTTTACTCTGGGATGTAACCAAGTTACTTTGAAAGAGTTTGATTCTTTGGAGGCTTTCTTTTAAGCTTTCTTAGGTGGGGCCATAAGAGTCTTTTTGGTCTAGGATTATTTTGTCCCCGTTATTGAGGTAATATTCTCCTGAGACTTCTGCACATTTGGAGACCAGGCATATTAGAAGGTCTTTCCACCCAGGCTCATGGGAACACTGGCTGTTCCTGATCCTGTGTGAGCTCCAGGAGTTGTTGCACCTTCTCCTTTCCACGGCCTTGGTAGTTTTCTCATAATTCATTAGACCTTAGCCAGAGACTCAAAGGAACCCTCTTTGCATCTCCAGAGTGAGTTTTCCCTCTCTCTCTTCTTTGGTATACTGCCTGGCAAGTGCTAGTCATCTTTACTTCCTCAGACTTTGAATTTTTATCATTAATTCAGCAAGACTGCTAGGCTCTTTGGGTTCCTTCTCCCTGACTGTGGCCTGGAGGTCTCCAGGCAGTGAGTCTCAAGCACACCAGTGTCACACCTTGCTCCTCATCTCTGACTTCTGTGTCTAAAATGGTCATTTTCGATATTTTCCCCATTTTTTTAGTTGGTTAGGCCAAAAGGATAATTCATCATTCTGGTAATTTTCCCTGGAAATCAGAGATTCTATCACTTCTGAGGGTTCGTGTTTTAATCCTTGGTCCACCAGTTACCGTGTGGCTTTTAGTTAGGTGTTTGACCTTTCCTTTCCTTTCTTTTCTTCCAAATGGAATAATTATAGTCTAGTTACTAGGGTTGTGAGGGTTAAGTGAGAAAAGAAGATCCTTAACAGTTCCTTGCCTGTATAGGAACTTGCTTTTATTATCATTTCTGTACCAAACACATCTTTCTTTGAATCCATAGATGCTGCCTTCCCAGAATGAGGCAGTTCCTATATGGGAAAAACAGTAGATCTCACGTCTAGAAATTTATCCTTGCTGAGGATACGCTTCACACCAGACTCCTGGATGCTGAAAATGATGGAGTCCCAGGTGAGCTGTTTATTTCCCATATTTCTGGAGGTTTATAAAAATGTATACAATCTGGGGTGCCTGGGTGGCTCAGTCGGTTAGGTGTCCGACTTCGGCTCAGGTCATGGTCTCACGGTTTGTGGGTTTGAGCCCCGCATCAGGCTCTGTGCTGACAGCCAGCTCAGAGCCTGGAGCCTCTTTCCGATTCTGTGTCTCCCTCTCTCTCTGACCCACCCCTGCTCATGCTGTCTCTCTCTCTCAGAAATAAAAAAAATATTTTTTAAAAAAGTATACAATCTGATGCCTGCCAGAGGGTAAGGGGGTGAGGAGTTGGACAAAATGGGTGAAGGGAAGTAGAAGATACAGGCTTTGAATTATGGAATGAATATGTCATGGGAATAAAAGCTACAGCATAGGGGAGCACCTGGGTGGCCCAGTCAGTTGAGTGGCCAACTCTTGATTTTGCTCAAGTCATGATCCCAGGGTCTTGGGATGGAGCCCCATATCCCACTCCACACTGAGAGTGCTTAAAATTCTCTCTCTCACCTCTGCACCTCTCCTACTCACACTCTTTCTCTCTAAAATAAAAAAAATTAAAAAAACTTTCTAAATGTACGATATAGGGAATATAATCAATGATATTGTAATAGTGTTGTGTGGTGACAGAGGGTCACTACACACGCAGTGAGCACAACGTAACTATATGATTCTTGACTCACTATTGTACAGCTGAAACTAATATAACATCGTGTGACAACTAACTAGTTAACAATTTAAAACATGTACACAATCAAAGTGAGCAATGTATATAGATACATTGCAGCTGGGAGTATGCTGGGAGTAAGCTGGGATATGCTTAGACCAGGAGATAGAATAAATGATCCAGAGAAGCCAATGAGGAAGAGAGTTCTATCTAATCTGCATGTCACATGTTGCAAGGTTGGAAAATTGCCACATAAACTATGGGATCTGGAGCTGAGTTGCAGACATTTCTGTGGTAATACTGGAAACCATTACAAAAAAATGAAAACATGTTATAAGATTTACTTTGTGGGGCGCCTGGGTGGCTCAGTCGGTTAAGCATCTGACTTCGGCTCAGGTCACGATCTTACGGTTCATGGGTTCAAGCCCTGCGTCGGGCTCTGCTGACATCTAGCTCAGAACCTGGAGTCTGCTTCACATTCTGTGTCTCCCTCTCTCTCTGAGCCTCCCCTTCTCTCTCTCCCTCTCTCTCTCTCTCAGAAATAAAACATTTTAAAAAGTTTATTTAATAAAAAAGTTTTAGAAAGTGTTTACTTTGTATAGGGATACCTGGGTGGCTCAGTCGGTTAAGTGTCCAACTTTGGCTCAGGTCATGATCTCACCGCTTGTGAGTTTGAGTCGCGTGTTGGGCTCTGCCCTGACAGCTCAGAGTCTGGAGCCTGCTTCAGATTCTGTGTCTCCCTCTCTCTGCCCCTCCCCTGCTTATGCTCTTTCTCTCCCAAAAATTAATAAGCATTAAAAAAAAAGATTTACTTTGTATATAAGGAGGAAACACGTGAATTTTTTGAGTAAGTATTTCCCAGACATTATGTGTGAAGAAGTGTACTCGAACATCAATGGGTCTTCCTCTTCTGTTCTTCTCTGGAATATGGACCCAGTGAATGGTCATCTTCCAAAGGAAATGCGGGAGATATAAAAGGCATAGGTAGAAAACTTAAAAAAAAAATCTCTTCTTATCTGCAAAGAGAGGAGTAATGCGTACCTAAGGGTCGTTGTACAGATCATTACGTTAACACATTACGTTAACACATTACGTTAACAAACACGTTAAGTGTTTAGAGCAATACATAGCACACAGTGTTTTCTGTTTACTTTTGTATCATGAGTTAACATGTAGCACAGTCAATTTCTACAAGGTAATTTGAACTTAACATCCTTTTGTATATGAGAAACACTGCAGGGGCGCCTGGCTGACTCAGTTGGAAGAGCATGTGACTCTTGAGCTTGGGGTCATGAGTTTGAGCCCTACATTTGGTGTAGAGATTACATACATACATACACCAACTAACTTAAAAAAAAGAAAGAAAGAAAAACACTGCAGTGTCTACCATGTATCTGCAGAAAATATGTACACTCACTGCAAGGTCTGTTGCTGCCTGTAACCAGGACATCTGTTCTCTCTGGCCTCTTCTGTCTCGCTGAACTTTTTGCAGCTCTTTGAAGTCAGTATGGTATTTAACACTTTTTTTTTTTTTAAGTTTTTTATTTACTTTGAGAGAGAGAGAGGGAGAGAGCACAATCAGGTTAAGGGCAGAGAGAGGATCCCAAGCAGATTCAGCACTGTCAGCACGGAGCCCAATTTGGGCTTGAACCCACAAACCGTGAGATCATGACCTGAGCTAAAATCAAGAGTCAGCTGTCCCACTGACTGAGCCACCCAGATGCCCCAATATTTAACACTTTTAACTTCTCTCCCTTTGGAAGACTCGTGGCTCCCACCTGGTCTAGCTCTTCTGTGGGTCACACCACTAAACATGCTGGGTGCAGCTCCAGCTTGACCTCTTCTTCAGAACTATTATTTGTTCACCTACTTGTGCCCATGTTTTAACTTGAGTATACTTCTGTCATAACCCTTAAACCATAATGTCTTCCCATATGTCAGCTCTGTGAAGGAGTGTACTTGCCACTCTGCGCAATCAGAAGCTACATGAAGGCTGGATTATGCTTTACTTCTTTTTTTATTGTAGTGTGTAGTAGGTAACATTAAATATTCATTTTTTACAAGTTAATTTGAGAGAGAGTGTATGTGTGCACATGAGTGGGGGAGGGGCAGAGAGAGGGAGAGAGAGAGAGAATCCCAAGCAGGGTCCACGCTGTCAGCACAGAGCCGACTCGGGGCTTGATCTCACAAACCATGTGATCATGACCCGAGCTGAGCTCAAGAGTTGGACATTTAACTGTCTGAGCCACTCAGACACCTCAACATTGCTTCTAAGGTGGATTACAGATGGTTAGGCAAAGTTTTAGCAACATTTTGCATGGGTGAGTGAATGAGTGAAGAAGTAAATGAAGAATGCAGAAAGGATAATTTAAATGAATTTATTAGCCCACAAAGCATAAATCAAAACTAAGATGGAGAAATACTTGTTTGTAAATGTCTGTAGTAAAAATAATCAGAATAATATCTGTCTCCTACATCTTATTCCATTATATTAACTCCAGATCAAAAAGGGTTATGTTATTACAGGGCTTATTGTCATTGAGTGATGTGACTGTGGATTTCACCTGGGAAGAATGGCAGCTGCTAGATACTGTTCAGAAGAACCTCTACCGGGATGTGATGTTGGAAAATTATAGCAACCTGGTGTCATTGGGTAAAGACAACTTTCCTAAATATCTCAACATGAGCCCATTAATTGCCTGGGTTTTTTTTCCCCCATTGCTACAATTTATGGGTACTCTGATATCCTTAATGATTTTGGACTTGGATAGGTGATAGAACCTAATTTCTTTATGACCAGACAGTGACGGTACTTATTTTCAGTTTCGGAATGAAGAGTTTCTGTTCTGCTGAGATTTACTTTCTGTTCCCTGAAACGGAACTTTCCCTCAATAGGCCCTAGTACTGCTCACTTCTCTGTGATTACCCCTTGACAGGTTATCCAGCACCCAGGCCAGAAGCAACAGTTCACATGGAGAAAGGAACGCAAGGACTGGTAGAGAAAGAATTCCCAAGTCCATGTAGTCCAGGTCAGTACACTGGTGCAGTGGGAGTTAGCAGAAGCCAAGGGACAGTTGATCGTTGGTGCTTTGGGACCCTTGTTAGTTTAGGTTTTTTTCTCATAGTCTTTGAACCTTTAGAGGTGACTTAAAGTGAGTGAAAAGAGTGCACCAGTGTGAATGGTGCTTCCTTCTCCTAGCATATACGACTCATTTGCTAGCCACGTCAGAGAGGACATACCTCCTTTTACCTACCCTGGGTCAGATCTTGGCCTGTTTCATTCAGTGTTTCCTTTTTGGCTCAGTTCTTTTGCATCTTGTTAGACACAGCCCACCTTCCCCATGTCTTATCCATATTCACGTAGCTCTTCTTCTTTTTTTTAAGAGGTATACTTTTTTTTTTGAGATCGAGCGAGCAGAGAGGAGAGGAAGGGGGGACACAGAGAATCCCAAGCAGGCTCTGCACTATTAGTGCAAAGCCTGACATGAGGATTGAACCCACAAACCGTGAGATCATGACCTGAGCCAAAGTTGGACACTACCGACTGAGCCACTCAGCACCCCGACGTAGCCCTTCTGTTACACTTTCAGAGACTTCATAGATTCCCTCTGAAATTTGATGATACCCATGTCTTTCAGTTCATTACTTATTGTCTGTCTCTTGTATTCGATACTTCCAACCTCTACTGTGCACCTACTGTATCACTTTCTCCATTCTCTTTAGATGCAGACTTGAGATTCCATCCCCCTCCATTTCATAATCGTAGGATTCATTGTTTTTTTTTTTTTCCCCAGAAGTAATGTGCCAAGTTTAGGATTGGTATCAGGAAAATATTGAGAACGATGAGTCTGTTAAGTGATAATGAAGATGCATTGAGAAAATAATTTTCTCTAAGCAAAAACTTTGTTCCGTTTGTAGAAAGATCCCGTCAATGTTTCTCAAGAGGAATAAGTTTGAAACAAAATTCAGATTCAAAATTTCAGAGTAAAAACTATGCAGAAATGAATTCCGATGAATTAAATGGCCATGGGAAATCATTTTTCCCTACCGTACGCGAAACTTGCCCAGCCCAGTCCAGTGAACATAATTCCTATGTGAAGACTTTCAGCACAGTGAAAAATCTCAAAAGACATCACAGAATTCACACAGAAGGGAAACCTTACGAATGCAGTGAGTGTCCCCAATCCTTCAGATATAAGTCAAAGCTCGTAATACACCAGAGAACTCATACAGGAGAGAAGCCGTACAGATGCCCTGAATGTCAGAAGGCTTTCAGTACAAAATGTCATCTGACTCTGCACCAGAGAACTCATACAGGAGAGAAACCGTATGGATGTATTGAGTGTCCAAAGTCTTTCAGAACAAAGTATCATCTCATTTTACACCACAGGACTCATACAGGAGAGAAACCGTATGAGTGCAAAGAGTGTGGCAAAGCCTACAGAGAGAAGACAAAGCTCAGGTTGCATTATAGCACACACACAGGAGAGAAACCTTTTGAATGCAGTGATTGTGGGAAAGGTTTCGTGCAGAAGTCAAACCTGATTATCCATCAAAGAACTCATACAGGAGACAGACCCTATGCATGCAGAGAATGTGAAAAGACCTTCTGCAGTAAGTCTCAGCTTGTTGTTCACCAGCGAACTCATGCGGGAGAAAGATCGTATGAATGCAAGGAATGTGGGAAAGCCTTCAGTAAAAACTCACATCTCCTGACACATCAGACAATTCATATAGGAGAGAAGCCTTATGAATGCAGTGAGTGTGGAAAAGCTTTCGTACACACATCACAGCTTATTGTACATCAGCGAAACCACACAGGAAGAAAACCTTATGAGTGCAAGGAATGTGGGAAAGCCTTCAGTAAAAAGTCACACTTCATAACACATCAGAGAATCCATACGGGAGAAAAGCCTTATGAATGCAGTGAATGTGGAAAAGCGTTTATAGACAACTCCCAGCTTATTGTTCACCGAAGAACTCACACAGGAGAGAAACCTTATGAGTGCAAGGAATGTGGGAAAGCCTTTAATAAAAAGTCATCCCTCATAACACATCAGAGAATCCATACAGGAGAGAAGCCTTATGAATGCAGTGAATGTGGAAAAGCCTTCATCGACAAGTCACATCTCATTGTCCATCAGCGAACTCATACAGGAGAGAAACCCTATGAATGCAGCGAGTGTGGAAAAGCCTTCATACGAAAGGCAATGCTTATTGTCCATCAGAGAACACATACAGGAGAGAAACCCTTTGTATGTCTCGAATGCCAGAAAGCTTTTAGCAGTATGGCAATGCTCAGTAGACATCAGCTGATTCATACAGGAGAGAAACCCCATGAATGCAATGAGTGTGGAAAAGCTTTCCGCCAAAAAAGCCATCTTATTATCCACCAACGGTGCCATACTGGAGAGAAACCCTATGGGTGTGTTCCATGCGGTCAGATCTTCAACCAGAAGTCACAGCTCATTAGACACCAGAGACGCCACACAGGAGAAAAACCATATCAGTGCACGCAGTGTGGGAAAGCCTTTTTTGAGAAATCGTACCTCAGTGTTCATCAGAGAAGTCACGGGGGACAGAAACCTTATCAGTGTAATGAATGTGGGAAAACGTTCTCTGTCAAGTTCTTTCTCACTTCGCACGAGGAAATTCACACAGGAAAGAAATCTCAGGAACACAGCGCTGAAAAGACTGTAGTGAAGGGCCAGATCTCACTGAATACAAGAGAATCCACACAAGGGATGCCCTGTATGCAGGGAACATTGGGATACTTTCAGTCTTTGTCAGTTTCAGAAAACTTATCCAGGAGAGACCTTTTAAATGCAGTGAATATAGGAAAACCATCTACCACCAGTGTAGCCTAATTTTATTAGGAAAAAGCATAAAATTAGGTGAAAAGTCAACATCTTTTCTTGAAAATAAAATCCCATTATACATACAGAAGTAGAAGCTGTCTGCAAAAGATGTGTTTGATGGGTCATCGTATAATAGTTGTCACTGCGGGGAAAAAAACTCATAAATGTTGTGAATCATGGAACACCTCCCAAACAAATGAGTTTTCATACCAAAGAGGATAGATGACTGAAGACATGATAAGAGATGCCTCTGGCATGAAGTCCAAAAGTTACTGTGCATCTGATAATACTTATTAAGGAGAATTACTGTAGTGTAATGATGCTGGGCCAGTTGCTTACATATAAACTTAATAATTCTGTTCCTGTCATGTTACCATTTGTTTATAGAAAATATAACATGAAGTAGTCAAGAGCAAGTAACTTCAGTATGCCAAAGGACACTTTGTTTCATGTTTGAAAATATGGAATAGTCAAAGCAGTAAATTAAAAAAGGTCCAGGGGCACCTGGGTGGCTTAGTCGGTTAAGCGTCCGACTTTCGCTTAGGTCATGATCTCGCGGTTCGTGGGTTCGAGCCCCGCGTTGGGCTCTGTGCTGACTGCCAGCTCATAGCCTGGAGCCTGTTTCAGAGTCTGTGTCTCCCTCTCTCTCTGACCCTCCCCTGCTCACGCTGTCTCTCTCTCTCTCCTAGAAATAAATAAAACATTTAAAAAAAAAGGTCCAAGATGTACATATTTGCTTTTGTGTCCAGAGTATTTTTGTAGCCCATGTATGTAATGAGTTTCAGGTTTCATAAGATCGTGAAAGAAAATTGTATACCATAAAATTCTTGTTTGTATGAAGCATCCATCAAGAATTGCCAACATTGTAAATTTTTGTATATCTCATAAATTGCAAGGGAAGTAATTAGGCTTAAAGCTAATCAAGACTTTAAAAAAAAAAAAAAAACCCTGTAAGTGGATCTGGTATACTTTTTAGCCCTTTGGGATAATACATTTTTTACAACAAATTGTCTTCTGGCTGTCACTCAGATTTAATTAATTTAAATATATCAATACGTGTGGTGTAAAAGTTAAACTCTATAGATTAAACAAGGTCCCTTTTCAACATTTCCCCAAATCCTCCCTTCCCTTTCCATTATTATTATTTTTAACGTTTATTTACTTTGAGAGAGAGTGTGTGTGCACGAGCAGGGGAAGGAAGGAGAGAGAGTGTGGGAGAAAAAAAAATCCCAAGCAAGCTTCACACTGTCAGTGCAGAGCCCAACGCTGGGCTCAATCCCCCGAACCATGAGATCATGAGTCAAAATCAAGAGTCGAAAGTTTAACTGACTGAGCCACCCAGGTGCCCCTCAAAATACTGAGATTTAGGCGTGTTGAGTAATCACAACTCTTCTGTCTCTGAGTTCTGAAAAATTGGAAGCAGCTGGTATCTGCCACACTCCCCGCTCATGTTCTCTCTAAAATAAATTTTAATTTTAAATAAAACCTTAAAAATGCACATTTAAAGTAATCATTAAGGGAATAAGTAAAGGGTGTATATTTTCCAAACTAGTCAAGGGCAAAGGCAGAATGATTAAATGCCAAAAATTATAAACTCAAAGGAAGGCAGAATATAAAGAAACACAGAATAAGCAACCCAAATAAAAAGAGGTAGATGCAAACACAAGTTTATCCATATGCATTAAATGCTCTTGTTAAATAGTTTGTCAGACTTGATAACTAAAACAAAAATATCTTTTAAAATGAAATAACCACATAAAACATAGGATGGATTTTTTTTATTAAAAAGTATCTCATGCAAATACTAAACAGGACAAAACTGGTACAAGTATAGAAGTATCAGAAAAAAACAATCCCCCATAAGGGGATGGCGACTAAAATTGGAAAGAAATACATTAGATCATGACTCAGAGTAGAAATGTATGAAGTATAAAAGAGACAAGTTTACAAGCATAGAGTGAGATTTCAATCCCTTTCTACCAGTATGTTACAGAATAAGCTGATAAAAATATTTATACAAGGAAGTTTTGAACAACATACTTAACAAAAATCGATATAATGGAGGTATTGAATACAATGTTCTCAAAATTCACAGAATTTTCAAGCACTTATTTTCCAGTTTACCGTATTTGCCATGTTCTAGCCTATAATGCAAATCTCAAACTTAAAAGCACTAAAATGTGCACTCTTGTTCTGTAAGCTGACATACACTAAGAAGTCCATGACAAAAATTAGCTAGAAATCTGTAATTTTGGAAATCGGGAAATAAACTATAAATATTACATTGTTGTAGACCTGGAGTCTGGAATTCTCTCTTGTCCAGCAAGAGAGTGGATGCAGAAGAAATGAATACAAGAGAAGCTAACGTTTGGGAGGAGACAGGACCCTGAGTAAGGTCCTTTCTCCATATTTGTTATTAGGATCAGAGACCTACATATGTGATGGATGTGCAGAAAGACAATAAAGGAGTAGCTGTTAATTCATGTGTGTGAGAGAGAAGGGGTTTCGAAGGTATATGGTGTTAAGGTCAAGAGAAATCCACATCTCAGTGTCAAGCAGGCAGCCCTTTACTGCAGGCACTATATTTGTTTCCCTTAACTTTTCTAGGGAATAAAATGAATGGGGATTGCCACCTCCAGGTTCATAAGACATTTTTCTGTCTAGCAAACCTGGGGCACTTTTGCCGCCTCTAACTCCTCTACCTGTTCTCAGATGCTCTTGTGGGAGTGGCTTTCTGCCCTAAGCCTTGTTAACCCATTGGTGCAAGCTCAGAGAATTCTTAAACCTATCCCCCTTATAGGAGTCAAAGAAGAAATAATTATTTTTCCAACTTTGCATTCTAATAATTTTTAAGTATAAAAAGGTTGAAAGTCTAAATAATGATGACCCCTATGTACTTATAAAATAGGTTCTTCACCATTTTGTTATGTACCTATTTGCCATTTGGTTTCCTACTTGTCTTTTCAGAATCATCTGAACTTAAAGAGACTATCACATCTTTTATATTATCATGCATCCGTACATAATCAAAACATCATTTCTAAACCTAAAAAACCGTGTAAATCAAAACGTAAACAGTGGATGGGGCGCCTGGGTGGCTCAGTGGGTTAAGCGAACGATTTCGGCTCAGGTCATAATCTCGCGGTTCGTAGGTTTGAGCCCCGAATCGAGCTCTGTGCTGACAGCTCAGAGCCTGGAAGCCTGTTTCGGATTCTGTTTCTCCCTCTCTCTCTGTCTCTGCCCCTCCCCCTCTCACACTCTGTCTCAATAATAAATTTAAAAAAAATTAAAACAAACAGTGGAACTCAAACACTGAGGATTCTCTAGGTAATAAGAGCCATAAAAGTGTACACCAGGGGATTTTGCTGCAGCCTGACAACAGGTCACATTAATATGACAAGTCCCGCTGAGCCTGGGTATCCACTTTGTCCTCCGGGAGATGACGAAATCCTCTTCCACCGTGTGAAGAGGCACGTAAAGCAAGGCCTTTATGTGACATCTCCAACCCACAGATAGGTTGGAGGCGTCTAGATGAAGTATACTTTTCTTTGAACTTGAACTTTTTATTTCCCAGGATGTGTAACAGATTGTGGAGTTTGGGGTAGGGCTGGTTCGTATGATCTGCGAAGCGCAGCAGACGTTTCCAGAAATGCATTAGCTCACCGCTGCACTTTTTCTGGGTTAAGGATTCGCAACAGTTCCCCGGCTCTGCTGCGGCCGGGCACCTCGGCCACGTGGAGAGCCCCCCGCGTCTGAGCTCCGGGCTCCCGGTACCCCTCCACCGGACCCTCTTTCTCAGGGTCAGGCACTCGGCCTGCCTCGCGGTTGGCTTCCCCCTCCTACTGGCCCGTGTTTCCTCTTCCACAACCTCTATCCGAACCCTGGAGTTACAGCTCTTCAGTGCACGGGTCTGTGTCCCCCGCAGAGCCCGCTGCCCTTCATCAGAGCTCTTCCCGGATTCCGCTACCTACGGCACCAGCTACCATCCCAGCTGCTGGAGGTGCCCGGTCGGGAGGCGAGGCGCACCGGCCGCGCTACTGGGCATGCGTAGCGGCTCCCGGAGGCGCGGCGGGTCGGCCGCGCTACTGAGCATGCGTAGCGGCCCTGGCGTGTTGCGGAGGCGCGCACCGGAAAGGCTTTCCGAGGAAGCGGGACCGAGAGCGGGAGAGGTGAGCGGAGGCGTCGGTCCCGCACTATTTCAAGACAGCCGCTCGCATTGGGAAGCCGCTCAGTGCGGGCAGCCGCATTCCTTGCCACGTATCCACGGTCCTGAATTCCAGTCTTTGGAAGGATGGGGCCCTTTTAGCTCCAGGTGCCCAAGAGCGAGCGGGAGACGTGGTCGGCGCGGGGTGCACCGGAAGCGGAAGTGTTATGTGCCGTTCTTTTAAACTTCTGGTGATGCACTGAGGAGGCTGTAGGGCTCGCTTAGAGGGGCGGCGCCCAACGAGTGGGCGGGGTGGTGGGGTCCAGTTGAGGAAGACAGCCTGGGGACATCTGGCGGTGGGTTAGGGGATCTGTGATAAGTGAGGGGAGAGGAGGCTTCGGTGTGAGAAGGTGTCACGGGAGTGGGTCAGCGGGGCTAGGGATCACTCCTTGAAGGCTTTTTGTGTGTGTGTTTTGTTTTGTTTTTGTTTTTTTGTTTTGTTTCGTTTTGTTTTGTTTTGAGAGAGACAGATTGAGCGCAAGCAGGGGAGGGGAAGAGAGACAGTAGAGAGAGAGAATCCCAAGCAGGCTGTGCACTTTGGTGCAAAGCCCAAAATGGGGCTGGAACTCATGAACCGTCAGATCTTGACCTGAGCCTAAGTCTGTTGCTAATGAATTGAGCCACCCAGGCATCCTTCCTTGGGGATTTTTGGTGGCCTACGTTTGGTTGGTTGGGTGAGTCCGGGATAACCTAAATGCCTTGGGTTTTTGGGGTGACTTGATTCAGGATGGGACAGAAGTGTGGGCTTGAGTGATTGTGATGTGGGGAACAAAGGCAAAAGAAAAAATTAAATTTCTTTAGCCCATTGGCCAGTCCTTGAAATAGTTAGAGTGACTGTATTATGAGAGCTCAGCTGCCTGGACGTTGACACTTTGCTAAGGGCAAAAGGCAGGCTTAGCTAACATTATCCTAAACCCCCAGGGTCCTGTGTGTCTTTTTTAAATTAGAGAAATTCCTTGGGAAGCTTCCTTTATCTCTACTTCTCAAGAGGTATGTTAGCTATCATTCTCTAAACATACGGCCCACTGATCTGCATCTGAAGGGTCTTGTGACTGAGGGTTTAATAAATGACCTTTACCTAACAACAGCTACCCCCTCAAGGTCCTGGAAACCTTGTTTCCAAAATTCTTGGAGGCTTGTGCTGTCCCTTTACAACCCCTGTGCAGCTCTTCCTGCCTGCATGTCATGTCCCCATGCTTTATTAAAACGCTTTTTTGGGGGGGGGCACCAAAGACATCTCAAGAATTCTTTCCTGGCCCTCAGCTCCAAACTTCAAGATTTCCACATCAATTGGACAGCCTCATTTGTGTTTGTGATTGGGTAGCTTGCTGCGGTATACACGGGTCTCAGAACTGCAGTGAGTTGGGGAGGTCTTCATGGACAGAAGGTTTCAGTAATTTGAGTCCACCACCTGGGAAAATGGGAATAGGCTTTATGGCGGTGTGATTCTCACAGCTGACACACAGTTTGGTCCGTCATATCCAATCTCCTACTCAAGGCCTGTTTTCAACTCTCCTTTGACCCTAAGTCATACTTTCCTCTTTTCTATGAAAAAGAAAATACTTTGAAATGATTAGATTAACCTGCAAAATATGTTATGAAAGGTGTGGCTTCTGCCTTTTTGACCTTGAGTTTTTGTAAATTTCACTTGCGTATTTCCTTTCTGGTTGATCATGACATGGGTAGTGAGAAACAAGCCAGTTCCCCCCCCTTCCCAATATATGCTACCTAGAGATAACAGTAGTTAAATTTTCATTATTTTTTAGGCTTTTTATGCATTTTGAAAAGTTATTAATTGTACAGTTTCTTAAAACTGAGTTTATCATATATACATTCTCACATTATTCTTTTAAAGATATTTTTTAAGTTAAAACAATACTTTTAGTATTCCATTAAGTGAATGTACAATGGAAGTTTGACTGGTGTCATATTAAAACCCAGTGGCACCTGGGTGGCTCAGTTGGTTGAGCATCCAACTCTTGATTTTGGCTCATGTCATGATCCCAGGGTTGTGGGATCAAACCCCATGTTGGACTTTCTGCTGACATTGGAGGCTGCTTAAATTCTCTCTCTCCTACCTTCTCCCTGGTGCTCTCTCTCTAAAAAAAATAATAAATAAAAATAAAAAAAAACAAACATAAATTTGGGCAAAACAATCTATACTTTTAAAATTTTTTAATGTTTATTTTTTAGAGAAAGAGTACAAGCAGTGAAGGGGCAGAGAGAGAGAGAGTGAGGGAAACACAAAATCTGAGCAGGCTCCAGGCACTGAGCTGTCATGTCAACACAGAGCCTGATGAGGAGCTCAAACTCATAAACTGTGAGATCATAACTTGAGCCAAAGTTGAACACTTGCCCGGCTGAGCCACCCAGGCACCCCTACTTTTAACTTAATTACAAACTGGGCTCTTTCTTCAGCTCCTCAAGAATATTTTCTGGTTATATTATGTACTGGACATTTTTGTTGTCTAATCATTTTTATTGTTGTTTTAGTCATCAATGTAAGTTGAATTTTCTTAAATGTTTTTCATTATCTTATTTTTTAATTATAAAATTATATTTACTGACTTCAGGATTTTTTTATAAGTTTTTGTTTATTTTGAGAGAGACAGATAAAAAAAAGAATACATGTGCAAGTATGAACAGAAGGGCTAGAGAAAGAGTGTGAGAGAGAGAATTCCAAGTAGGCTCTGTGCTGTCAATGTAGAGTCTGATGCAGGGCTTGAACCCTTGAACTGTGAGAGCATGACCTGAGCCAGGGTCAGGAGTCCCATGTGTAACTGACTGAGCCACCTGGGGGCCCTAACTTTAGGATTAAAAAAATTTTTTTAATGCTTATTTATTTTTGAGAGAAAGAGAGAGAGAAATCCAGAGCACAAGCATGGGAGGGGCAGAGAGAGAGAGAAACACAGATCTGAACCAGGCTCCAGGCTTTGACCTGTCAGTGCAGAGCTCGAACTCACAAACCATGGGTTCATCATGAACTGAGCCGAAGTTGGATGCTTAACTAACTGAGCGACCCAGAGCCCCCCTCACTTTATAATTTTATTTTATTAAAAAAATTTTTTTAATGTTTATTTATTTGTGTGTGTGTGAGAGAGAGAGAGAGAGAAAGAGAGAGAGAGAGAGATAATAAGTGGGGAAGGGGCAGAGAGAGAAGGAGACATGGAATCCAAAGCAGGCTCCAGGCCCTGAGCTGTCAGCACAGAGCCGGATTCAGGGCTGGAACCCATGAACCAGGGGATTGTGACCTGAGCCAAAGTCCAACGCTTAACTCATTGAGCCACCTAGGCTTCCATAACTTTAGGGTTTTAAATCAACTTTGTACTCCTGGGGTAAAACCCTTGATGACATCCTAAATTAGCTTTTTCTGGATTTGATTTTTCCCTCTCCCCCTCCTCCTCTCCTCCTCCTGGTGCAAAAAGGTGGCTTTATTAAAGCATGAGGACAGTACCTACCTGTGGGCAGAGAGCTGCCGATTTATTAGTCTTTTACATAGTATCATTAGTATTCATGTGTGAGATTTGCCTGTAATTTTCTTGGTTTTAGTATGTAGTCAAAGACTCAAATTTTAACTTAACTAAATTGTACTGAAACAGTCAAAAACCTTGGGAGCAAGCCTCTGTGCCCCTGGGAAACTCCATGCTGACTGTTACAACTTCTCTTGCAGAGCAAAGCACCAGCTAAGGATCAGATCTAACTAGTCTGAGACACAATGGCTGCCAGATTTGACCTTTTACTGACTTTTGTCCTCATGTTAATAATAAAAATCACATGCAAGGGGAGGAGATTTTAATATGAGACATGCAACACATGAAGAACCGTGACCTTTAAGTACACAGATATAAATAAATCTCCACGTCTGCATGCTTACACATCACCCTTTTCCCACCTGAGTATCCTTAAAAACTTTCCCTGATCTCTCCTTGGTCCATCAGCCTAAGGATTCCTCCCTTGGTTCTGCTTCCCTTGTGCTCGAGCATAAGCCTCAATGAACCCTTGCCTGTGCTTTTTTTTTTTTTTTTTAATTTATTTCTAAGAGAGAGAGACAGCGTGAACAGGGGAGGGTCAGAGAGAGGGAGATACAGACTCTGAAATAGGCTCCAGGCTCTGAGCTGGCAGTCAGCACAGGCCCCGACGCAGGGCTTGAACCCACAAACCGCGAGATCATGACCTAAGCGGAAGTCGGACACTTAACCGACTAAGCCACCCAGGCGCCCCGCCTGTGCTTTTAAATTCTGGGTCCAGCCTCATTTCCATTGTTGCTGGGTCCAAGGACTCGAGTCTGGTAACAGTACGTGGAAAAGTCATCAATTCATGAGTATCCTCAGGATGTACTTGTGAATATTCGTAGCATCTCAGCCTTGGACATTGTATTTCCAGAGCCTTTGGGTTAAACGAAACACTTAAGGGTATTTTTGTTCCCAGAAGCCTGATCAGAGTCACCAGAAAGTCTTGCCTGGAGTTACATGTGAGGATAAGGCCTCGACAATAAAAGTAGAGATTCAGGGCCTGTAGTTAATATGCCATCTAACATAAATATTCCCCTTAAATCCACAGGTCTCACTTTCCAGGAAAAGACAGATTCCATGAGTTTCTGAATAAACAGTGTCTTGTCCCTGACGATTCTCTTGACCAGAGGCCTCTTAGCAAGATTCAGAGAAGAGCTGGAAGAGTCATTTGGGCAGATGTTGGACTCAGTGACCATTTCCCAAGAGCAGCTGAAACTGAGCAAGTCCCAGGTGAGCTGTATTTCCAAAGGATTTGAGATTTCTAAGAATGTGCACAATTTTGAGAGCAGCACTACATGCACATAACAGTCCACTGGGAAAAAGCATGGAAGAGAAGATAGAAGATTAAGGCACAGCCAGGTGGAGCCTAGGTGCATATGCAGATCGTGGGTCATTGCTGTGTAAACCATGTAGTCCAGAGCGGGGTCCTGATTTTCCTCTAGTCCGGATGGAGGCCATAATCAAAAGAGAAATGGGCATTTTTATGAAGTACATTTTCCATTTAGACAGTTCCTCACAGTAAATGCTTTCTGTCACATAGGCAACAAGGTCTTCATCAAAAAAACAAAAAAAATCGCCCAGACTCCATATCACCAGTCCTTCCTCCCTCTCTTATTTGAACTGACTTCAGTTGCTTTTAATTCCCCTCCTTCCTCCATACGTGGTTCTATCAGGATCCTCAGTGACTTCCTGTTGTTAAATCCATGCTCAGTTTTTACTGGACCTTCCAAGCAGCATCTAACATCGATACTTCCTTCTTTGTTGCAACACTCCCGTCATTTGGTGCTCAGAAGGCCATGCCCTCTCGATGTTTCTGCCTTATTGGCCACTTCTAGGGTTCAGCTACTTTTTCTAATTTCTCTTGGCTCCCACCCTCTTAACTTAATCCTCAGAGTGTTTCAGGGCTCATTCCCTGCATCTTTTGTGTCTGTACTTACTCCTCAGTGCTCTCGTCCAGTGTCACAGTTTAAGCAGCACTCATGCCAGTGGCGTCCTCTTTCCTTCTCCAGCCTGCACTTCTCCCCCAAGCATCACCTCCTGTACCTCACTGCCCCTTTGACATCTCTGAGGTGCACATCTCTACAGGTGCGTCCATCTTACTGTTTGCCAAACCAAGTTCCAAATCTCTCCTGAGGCCTCTTCCTTCCACGGTTTCCCTCTTTCAGTTAATAGCTTCTCTTAGCTTCTTAGATAAGGGGTCAGCAAACTTCTGTAAAGGGCAAAATAATAAGCTTTTGTGGGCCAGGTAGTCTCTGTTGCAACTGCTCAACTCTGTGACTCTAGCACGGCAGCAGCCATAGACAGAGCAGGAGCCAAGGGGCACATCTCCTCTTCTCATACTTTTTTTTTTCTTTTTAATGTTTTATTTATTTCTAGGAGAGAGAGAGACAGCGTGAGCAGGGGAGGGTCAGAGAGAGAGGGAGTCACAGACTGAAACAGGCTCCAGGCTCTGAGCTGGCAGCACAGAGCCCGACGCGGGGCTCAAACCCACGAACCGCAAGATCATGACCTGAGCGAAAGTCGGACGCTCAACCGACTAAGCCACCCAGGCGCCCCTCCTTTTCTCATACTTTTATCAGTCCCTGTTTCACATCATCTGAGGGCAAATCCCGTTGCTTCTGTTCACAAAGCAGACTTCAGATCTGCCACTCTTCCTTGCCCCAGCACTACCCTAGGCAGAGCCGTCATCATCGGTCACTTGGGCCATGATGCAGCCGCCTCCCATTCTTGTTAACGTTCTTGCTGTGTCACAGGCCCTCTGCAGACCTTTGGCATTTTCTTGTAAATTTTGTTTACTTTTATTTACTTTTTAAAACATACAGTATTTTAAAATTATTTATTTAAAAAAATGTTTTAATGTTTATTTTTGAGGGAGACAGAGACAGAGTGTGAGCAGGGGAGGTGCAGAGAAAGGGAGACAGAATCTGAAGCAGGCTCCAGGCTCTGAGCTGTCAGCACAGAGCCCGATGTAGGGCTCAGCTCAAGATCATGACCTGAGCCCAAGTTGGGTGTTTAACCAACTGAGCCATTCAGGTACTCCAAATTATTTTTTTATTTTAGAGAGAACTCACACAAGAGTGAGGCAGAGAGAGAGAGAGAGAGAGGATTGCACGCTGAGCACAGAGCCTGACATAGGGCTTAATCCCACAACCCTAGGATCATGACCTGAGCCGAAATCAAGAATCCGATGCTCAGGGCACCTGGGGGGCTCAGTTGGTTAAGCCTCTGACATCGCTCAGGTCATGATCTCATGTTTATGGGTTCGAGCCCCACGTCAGGCTCTGTGCTGACAGCTAGCTCAGAACCTGAAGCCTGTTTCAGATTCAGTGTCTCCCTCTCTCTCTGACCCTCCGCTGCTCATGCTGTCTCTCTCTCTCTTTCTGAAATAAATAAAACATTTAAAAAATTTAAAAAAAAAAAAAAAAAGAATCCGATGCTCAACCAACTGAGCCACCCAGGCACTGCTCTTAAAAATTTTAGAATCAGCTTGTCAGTTGCCACAAAACACCTGCTAGGATATTGGTTTTATTGCATTAGCTCTATTAATTTGGGGAATAATCAACATTTGTATATAGTAGAATTTTCTAGTCTAGGTTCATGGCACATTCTTGGATTTATTTACATTATCTTTAATGTGTTTGAATAGAGTTTTATGGTTTTCAATATTGAGATCTTGCACATCCTTTTAAGAATTAGTTCTAGGCATTTGCTGTTTTGATACTATTATGAATGGATTATTATTTAATTTCATTTTCTAGTAGTTGACTACCAGTAGTTGGCTACTATTGAAATACAGTTGATTTATCAATACTAATCTTATGGTCAGTGACCTTGAGAAATTCATTTATGAATTCTAATAGTTTATAATTCTCACAGATTTTCTACTTTCAAAATCATGTCTTCTGTGAATGATAAATTTCTTCCTTTTTAATTCTTTTGCCTCTCATTTCTTTTTCTTGCCCAGTTGCACTTAGGGTCTTCAGTACCATTTGAATAGAAATGGTGATAGGTATCCTTGCCTCATTCTTACCTCAGTGTAAAAAATTTCAATATTTCACCATTAAATGTAATGTTTGCTTCAGGTTTTATATGTTGTTGTTTTTGTTTTTTAGAGAGAGAGAGTGCACATGTGCAAGTGGGTGAGGGGCAGAGAGAGAGGGAGAGAATACCAAGCAGGCTCTGCAGTGTCAGCATGGAGCCCACTGTGGGACTCGATCTCACAAACCATGAGATTATGACCTGAGCCAAAGGCAAGAGTGAGATGACTGAACCACCCAGGTGCCCCTATGGGTATTATTTTTTCAGATTAAGACAGATTACTTATATTCCTAATTTGCTAAGAGTTTTCATCATTAAAGGGTGGTAAATTTTATTATGTGCTTTATTCCTAGATCTTTTGATGTTTTGTTACAAAAAATTTCAGACGTACAGAAAAGTTGAAAGAATTTTTCAATGAACACCTGCATACCAACTAACTAAATCCTATAATTAATTTACTTGCTTGATCACCTATGTGATATTATGATGCATAAGAAATACACATTTGGTCACTCAGATGACCAAAATACATTTCTTGTGTATATTCGGTCTTATCCACAGTTCATGGCTCATAGCTCCCCAAATCCTTGGAATTTCCTAAATACTGAGAGCAGTGTCTTTTGTTATGTGAATCATGACTTCTGGAAGCATCCAAGGATGAGGGCTGGTTGCCAGGAAAATCAATCATGTGATGGGAGGGCTGGAACTTTCAGTCACACCCCCTGACCTAAAGGAATGGGAAAAGGGCAAGAGATTGAATCAGTTGCCAGCGGCCAATGATTTAATCAGCTGTGCCCGTGCAATGAAGGCTTCATAAAATCCCAAAAGGAGAGTGTTTGGACAGCTTCCCAGTTGATGGACACGTAGGGACTGGGGAGGGCGGGTGCACCTGGAGGCCTATGGAGGCTCCATGTCCTCTTCCCACACCTGGCCCTATGCCTCCCTTTCACTTGGCTCTCCCCATGTTGTATCCTTTTATGGTAAACTCTTAAGCTAGAAAGTAAAATGTTTCTCTGAGTTCTTTCAGCTGTTCTAGCAAATTAATTGAACCTGAAGTAGAAGTTTTGGGAACCTCTGATTAATAGCCAGTCAGCCAGCAGTACAGGTGACAATCTGGACTTGTGACTGGCGTCTGAAGTGGGGGAGGGGAAAGGCAGTCTTATGGGACTGACCCCTTAAAGTGTGGAGCCTGATGCTGTGTGCAGGTGCCTAATGTCAGAATTAAATTGAATTGTAGGACACTGAGCTGGTGTCCCAAGGATTGCTTATCATTTTTATGAGGAAACCACCTCCCTGCCATGTTAGAAATTGGGTCTCAGAATATCAGAAGATTTTCTTTTATTTATCCCTTTCTCCCTTGATTTTTAAATATGTTTTGAAGTAAATTTCAAACATTAGGGGCGCCTGGGTAGCCTATTTGGTTAAGCATCTGACTCTTGGTTTCAGCTCAGGTCGTGATCTCACAGTTCATGAGTTCAAGCCTTGCATTGGGCTCTGGGCTGACATTGTGGAGCCTGCTTAGAATTCTTTTTGTCTCCCTCTCTCTATGCCTCTCCCCAACTTGCTCTCTCTGTCTCTCAAAATAAATAAATAAGCTTAAAAAATATTTTTTAAAAATTAGTCATCTTCCCCCTAAATACTCCAGCATGTATATTATTAACTAGAGTTTAATATTTGTTTATAGTACTTTTGTTTACTTTGAAGTAAAATTTATATACAACAAAATGTACGAATCTTAATGAACCATTCAGTAGTTTTGACATATGTGTGCTCACTGGTGTGACAAGTTTTTCATGGATCCATTGTCTTGATAAGATTTTTATCCTTGAGCATCTGGGTGCCTCAGTTGGTTAAGTGTGTGACTCTTGATATCACCCCAGGTTATGAGCTTGCAGTTTAGGAGATCTGCACATCGATCTCTGCACTAACAGCACGGAACCGGCTTGGGATTCTCTTCCCTCTCTCTCTGCCCTGCTCATGCTCATTCTGTCTCTCTCAAAAGTAAATAAATAAACTAAAAAAAAAAAGATTTTTATCCTTGATTCTGTCAGTGTGGTGAGTTACATGGGTTGACTTTTGAATGGCAGGATATTTTTAATGAGCTTTAAGTTTCTTCCGTTAGGTACAAGGCAAAATTAGATTCACCAAACCTTGGGTCGATAATGTATTGTGAAAATGATCATAATAAATTCATGTGCATTTTTTCCCCATACCATTGAGTGAAAAATCACTTGGAACAAGAACGTGTCATTGGAGGTAACACCGTCACTTAAGGATGTGGCTGTGCACTTCATGTCAGAGGACTGGCAGCTGCTGGATGTGGTCCACAGGAGGCTGTACTGGGACATAATGCTGGACTCTTACAGCAACCTCAGATCGGTGGGCAAGGACTATGGTGACCCCCAGTCTGTTGCCATTTCTTTCTTCACTACTGGAATTTATAAGTTCCCTGAGGTATTTAATGTCTTTGAACAAGGATTTATAAATGGTAGAACCTTTGTGTCTGTCTGAATGTGGTGAGGGGAGCACACTCTCACCTCCCAAGGCAAAGTGTTTCACAGGGCACGTGGGTGGCTCAGTCAGTTAAGCGTCCACCGACTCTTGGTTTTAGCTCAGGTTGTCACCTCACGGTTCATGGGTTTGAGCCCCACATTAGGCTTTGCACTGGCAGTGTGGAGCCTGCTTGGGATCTCTCTCTCTCTCTCTCTCTCTCTCTCTCTCTCTCTCCCTCCCCCCCCCTTTTTGCCCCTCCCCCACTGGTGCTGTCTCTGTCTCTCTAAAAATAAATAAACTTTTTAAAAAAAGGTTTTTACTTTGCTGAGGTGCTGACTCTGAAACAGCCGCTTCCTCCTTCTTCAGAGGTTCTGGAGACCAAGCTCTTGACTCCATGTTTAGCCATAATCAAATCATTAGGCTTCCCAACTAGCAGAGTCGTCCAGCTGGAGCAGGGAGCCATGGATTGTAAAGGAGGAAGTCAGCAGTAAGGACCATCTGCGGGAATGGATAACAGCCAAGCGGATGAGTGAAAACCTAAGGAGCCCGCATTGGGCTCTGCACTGACAGCCCAGAGCCTGTTTGGGATTCTGTCTCCCTCTCTCTGTCTCTGCCCCTCCCCTGCTCTTTCTCCATCTCTCTTTCTCAAAAATAAATAAATAAAACATTTAAAAAAAAAGAAATGAGATTTTGTAAAGGTAGTAAATGTCAAAGATCCTTTAACGATATGCCATAACTCCTTCCATACCAGAGAAGTCACACAGGGCAGAAACCCTATGGATACAGTGAATGCAGAAAATTTTTCTCCCAGAAATAACAGCTCATGGTACACCAGAGAATTCATACAGGAGAAAAAAAACATATGAATATGACGGATGTCTGGAAGCTTTTATTCAGAAAGTGGAGCGTATTTTATATACGAGAACTCATCCAGGAGAGAAACCCCATGAATGTAACGAATGTCAGAAAACCTTCATTACTAAGCCACATCTTGTGAAGCATGAGAGAACTCATACAGATGAGAAACCCTATGGCTGTAAGGAATGTGGAAGAACTTTCTCTCAAGTTTAGTCTCATTTTACCTCACAAAATGCAAACCACAGGAAAGCCCAGTGAATGCAGTCAGTGTCAGAGAGCTGTCATCCATAGGTCACAGCTCATTGAACACCAAAGACCTCACCCTGGAGAAGAAACCTTTTCATGTAAAGAATGTTAGAAGGCTTTCATCGAGAAGTCAGAGCTCACTTTCTATCAGAGAATTCATACTGGGGAGTAACCTTCCTACTGCAGTCAGCATCGGAAAGCCTTTGAGCGGCAGTCAGAACTCATTTTACATCAGAGAGTTCATACGGGGGAGAAGACTTCCCTCTGTAATGAATGCCAGAAAGCCGTCAGTTCCAAATCAACACCCGCTCTACACCAGAGCGCACACGTGGGAGAGAAACCCTGCAGACACAGTGGCTGTGGGCAAGTTTTCTCACAGAAGGCACAACTCCCTGTCCATCAAAGAACCCACCCAGGAGAGACACCCTGTGATGGCAGTAACTGTCAGAAAGCCCTCAGCCGTAAGTCCCCTCTCATCATACAGGGGAGGACCCATGCAGGAGCAAAGCCCTGTGGATGCAGGGAACGTGGGAAAACGTCCGCCTGGAAGCCTGGCCCAAGTAGGCATCAAAGGACACATATAAGAGAGAGACCCTGCAGATGCAGTGAGTGTGTGCAAGCCTTTCGAGTCAAGTCACCCTTCGGTAGACACCACAGACGGCATATAGCAGGAAATCGGATGGATATGGGGAAAATGAGGGAGCCTTTAAGGCATATGAGTGATAATTCTTATGGTGACTAAAGAGAAACTTCCACTCAGATGTTTATTTTCGTAGAAAGCTGAAATGAGAGAGAACTCTAGTGCAGTAAATAAATATGACCAAACTGGGGCAGCTCAGTGGTTTCGTCAGCTAAGCACCCTACTTCAGCTCAGGTCATGATCTCCCAGTTCATGGGTTTGAGCCCACATCAGGCTCTGTGCTGACAGTTCAGAGCCTGGAACCTGCTTCAGATTCTGTGCCTCCCTCTTTCTGCCCCTCCCCACTCGCACTCTGTCTCTCAATAATAAACATTAAAAATGTGTTTTAAATAAATATGACAAAGTCTTCAATAATAACCTGTAGTGCATTGTTCATCAGGGAAAATGCATACACGGGAGAAACTGAATTCAGCAAATGTCCAAAAGTTTTTCACATAGAAGTGTTAGCAGGCGCTTGGAAGTTTCAGTCGGTTAAGTGTCTGACTAGATTTCGGCTCAGGTCATGATCTCGAGGTCATGGGAGAGAGCCCAAGCCCTGCACATCCTGCTCTATGCTGGATGTGGAGTCTGCTTGAGAGTCTCTCTCTCTCTCTCTCTGCCCCTCCCCAGCTTGGGTGCATGTGTATGCACTCTCTCTCTAAAAATATATATAAATAAAAATTTGAGAGAGAGAGAAAGAGCACAGCAGAGCAGAGACAGAGAGAGAGGGGGACAGAAGATCCAAAGTGGGCTCTGCACTGACAGCAGTGACCTCGATGTATATATATAAAATGACCTACACTTCTTGAAGTTTTCACAAATTTACTACATTCACAGTGGCTGTCTTTTTGTTGTACGATGAATGCACTACCATTTCTTTTTAAAATAAAAATAAAATAAAATAAAATGAAAAATAAAATAAAATAAAATAAAAATCTAAGGGGCCCTGGGTAGCTCAGTCAGTTAAGCATCTGACTCTTGATTTCAGCTCAGGTCATGACCTCGCAGTTCGTGAGATGGAGCCCTGCAAGACTCTTCATGGAGCCTGCCTGGGCTTCTCTCTCTTCTCCCTCTCTGCCCTTCCCCAAGAACATGCATGCCTACACACTTTCTCTCTTTTTTTAAAAATAAATAAATAAACATTTAAAAAATTAATTAAAATCTAAATGAATAAAATGGTATAAACAAATCTGTTTCTTAGATATATATAGTAAAACTATAAAGAATAGTAGGGGAATGCTAGACATAGAATTTAGGATAGTAGTTACTTATGGGTGTAAAAGGAAAATTTGGGCAAAAGCAAAGCTTTCACAGCATTGATAGTATTCTCTCGCTTAAGCCTGGTGGTGGATGGAGCCTTCACTAATTTTTTTTCTCTCTTTCATATGTATAATAGTCCTTTGTATGAAATATAATTTCATAAAGTACTAATCTGTGGATAAAATATCAACACATCACTTTCTTTTGTTTTCACTGTGATTCCTGATATAGAAGATGTTGGGGTTCAGAGCCGATGGTCAAGAAACCATTCTTGAGACACCTAAGGTGCAAAGAGGTGCTTTTATTAAAGCGGGACCCGTGGGCAGGAAGAGCTACACTAGAGTTTTAACAAGAGACTTGTAGGGGCCCCTGGGTGGCTCATTTGGTCAAGCATCCGACTTCAGCTCAGGTCATGATCTCATGGTTCGTGGGTTCGAACCCTGCACTGGGCTCTGTGCTGACAGCTAGCTCAGAGCCTGGAGCCTGTTTTGGATTCTGTGTCTCCCTCTCTCTCTGACCCTCCCCTGCTCATGCTGTCTCTCTCTCTCAGAAATAAATAAAACAAAAAAATTTTAACAGGTGACTTGTATAATTTTTTTTTTTGGTTTAAAAATTTTTTTTTAATTTTCATTTATTTTTAAGAGAGAGAGAGAGACAGAGTATGAGCAGGGGAGGGTGGGGGAGAGAGAGAGGGAGATACAGAATCTAAAGCAGGCTTCAGGTTCTGGGCTGTCAGCACAGAGCCTAACATAGGGCTCGAACTCTCTCTTGACCTGAGCCGAAGTCAGATGCTTAACAGACTGAGCTACCCAGACATTCAAATTGGGAGGAGGTTAGGGACAGCACAGGCTTTCAAGGTATTTTGGAAAAAAAGTTTTCCAGGACCTTGAAGGGGCTAAGTGTTGTTTGGAAAAGGTCATTTATTACTGTCTAAAAAAATCTTAGTCATGAGACCCTTCTGATTTATATCAGTGAGCCATATGCTTGGAGGATGATCGCTAACATATATTTTGGGTATAGAAATAAAAGAAGTTTCCAGAGGAATTTGTATATATTAAAGTAGACTTACAGGATCCTTAGGGGCGGGGGTGGGGGGTGGTGGAGCTAAGGTTGCCTTTTGCCCTGAGCAGAGTGTCGTCCAGGCAGCTAAGCTCCTAGAGGAAGGTCATTCTGCCTAGTTCAAGGACTTATATCAATGGGCTGTAGGCAGTGAGGAAATTTAATTTTTCATTTACCTTTGTTTCTCACATCAAAACCTACTTGACAAAAAGTGTCTAACCCAAGTACTTGTAATCACACTTAACTGTATTTGAACAGTAAGATTTCATAGTGTCTTTCCATTATTTTTATCATCATAGGAATTTCATGAAGTGTCTGACAATAACGCTTATTATTAATAATAATTAATAAGAACACCCTTATTATACTAGTCAAATACTTACAAGAATTGCACATGGACATTTTGGAGCAGTAAGAAATAAGTTGGCTTCCTTTTTGTTTCACTGCAAATTTCCACAAGACAAAATCATTAGAAACCAAGCTTTTTATTGTTTTAAAGCAATAATGGGGCGCCTGGCTGGCTCAGTCATAAAGCATGTGAACTCTTCATCTCAGGGTTGTGAGTTCAAGCCCCCTCAGGATTGTGGAGTTCAACCTCCACACATTGGGGGTAGAGATTACTTTAAAAAAAAAATAAAGGAAATTGCAGAAAACATACATGAATACACCACAGTTTATCTACCCACCTATGAATGCACTCCTGGGTTTTTTCCAGTTGGGGGCTATTATAAATAAAGCTACTGTAAGAGGCTCAGTTGGTTAGGTGTCGAACTTCAGCTCAAGCCATGATCTCGCAGTCTGTGAGTTTGAGCCCCACATCAGGCTCTGTGCTGACAGCTCAGAGCCTAGAGCCTGCTTTGGATTCTGTGTCTCCCTCTCTTTCTCTGGCCCTCTACCACTTATTCTCACTCTCTCTCTCAAAAATAAATAATCATTAAATTTTTTTCCCTTAATATATAGTTTTAGGAGCGCCTGACTGGCTCAGTCATTTGAACATCTTCAGCTCAGACCATGATTTCATGGTTCCTGAATTCAAGCACCCTGTGGGGTTCTGTGCTAACAGTGCAGAGCATACTTCAGATTCTGTGTCTCTTCTCTCAGCCCTCCCCCACATGCATTCGCTCTGTCTCAAAAATAAGCATTAGAAAACATGTTTTAATAAATAAAATACGTGGTTTTGTTATGATCTAACTGACATGCAGCGTAGTATAAGTTTACGGTGTACTGCGCGGTGGTCTGGCTTACGTGTGTTGTGGAATCATCACCACAGTAAGCTGACTAGTCCGTCATCTCTTAGATGCAATAAAGAGAAAGCAAAAAAAAGAAAAAAAAATTTCCCTTGTGACGAGAGCTCTTAGGATTTGCCCTCTTAACAACTTTCAAGTACACCATACGGTGGTGTTCCCCGTCGTCATCGAGGTGTCTGTCCCATCCCTGGTACTTCATCTAGTCACTGGAAGTTTGTACCTTTGGCCACTTGCCTCTAATTCTCCTGCCCCTGTCCCCACTGTCGGTGGATCTCTTTCTCTAGGAGTTTGATGGTTTTTGTTTTTAGATTCCACGTTTATGTGAGATTATACAGCGCTTGTCTTCCTCTGATTTATTCACTTAGCATAGTGCCCTCAAGGTCTATCCTTCTTGTAGCAAATAGATGGCAGGACAAAAATAGAACATGTAGCTTGCTAATCTGTGTTTTTAACTCCCTGGCTGGCTCTGTTGTGGCCACAGCATTATGGAAAAGTTGCCACAGATGGTATTTGGAGAAGATATTTTGCGGAGGGGTGGGGGGAGGCTGGGAATACGAGGGCGAAGAGCATAAAGCAGTTATAACGTGTTTTCTTCAGTCTAGTAACAGTGAGGAGTGAGGTGAGGGCCAGTCTGTGGAATGCACATTCGGATGGATGAGGATATCCCGGATTTCTTGGAAGGTTGTTTGTTCCGGGGGCCCTAGAAAACTCACTCTGGAGAAGCTGACGGGGAGGCGGCGAGTTCAGACCCTCCCAGTGGGGGTGGAGATTCTGCCAAACTTCCGCTTCCTTAGTTGTGCGATAGTTCTGAGCAACCATTAGGTGGGGTTCGTGTGTTGTTGTTGTGTTTTAAATTGTATCTATTTTTGAGAGAGAGAGCATGGCAGCGGTAGAGAGAGAGAGAGAGAGAGAGAGAGAATCCCAAGCAGGCTCTGCACGGCCAACACGGAGCCTAGTGCGAGGCTCAAACTCACAAACTATGAGATCACAACCTGGGCCAAAGTCCGATCCTTAACCAACTGAGCCACCCAGGGACCCCCCTGGAGGTTGTGTTCTAACTGAAGTTTCTAACTGTGTACATTAGCTCTTGTACAAATAAAACAGAAGTCTTGTTGTCCCTTTGATCTCCCAGATTTCTCTCTTCTAATAAGCCCAATTTTTAAAATTTTTTAAAATGTTTATTTTTGAGAGAAAAAAAAAGAGAGACAGAGCACAGGTGGGGGAGGGACAGAGAGAGACGGAGACACAGAATCTGAAGCAGGCTCCAGGCTCTGAGCTGTCAGCACAGAGCCCGACGCGGGGCCGGAACCCATGGACGGTGAGATCATGACCTGAGCCGAAGTCGGACGCCCAGCTGACTGAGCCACCCTGGCGCCCCCTCCGGGATTATTTCTAATCAAATATCATATATCATGTCATTTTTCCCCTTAAATACTTTAGTATGTATTTGTAACAGGTAAGGATTTAAAAAGATTATAGCCACCATCACACCCAACAATTAACAATGACTTTTTAAGTATATTAGGGTTCTCCGAAGAAACAGAGCCAATAGGTTGTGTGGGTGTGAGTGTGTGATTTATTGCGAGGTATCTGCTCATGTGATTTAGGAGGCTGAGAATTTGGAGTTGGAAGGGGTGAGCAAGGTATGTTTCTGGTCACTCGCTTGTTAGCTGTTCCCAAGAACCTCTCCTTTTAGAATAGAATATTGACAGGCTTACCTTGTCTGCCACTTCAAGACCAAAGCAGCTCCAGAGGGTCTTGAACAAGATATTGGGGACAGCAACCTTTCTGTCAAGATTTATTTTGCTGGGGCACCTGAGTGGCTCAACCAACTTCAGCTCAGATCATGATCTCTTGGTTCATGAGTTCGAGCCCCACATCATGGGCTCTGGATTGAGAGCACAAAGCCTACTTGGGATTCTCTTTCCCTCTCTCTCTCTCCTTCTCTGCACCTCCCCTGGTCATGGTCTCTCTCTCTCTCTCTCAAAAATAAATAAACATTAAAATTTTTTTTTTAATTTTGTTAACTGAACTGCCCACATTGCTCTACCAAGAGCTGCCTCACCACCCCAGAAAAAGACCATTTGTTCTTGGGTGTGGACTTAGCTGTGTTTCTGAGATCTGATGCTAGTTCTTATTCTGTTCTCTTGTAACGAGAGCACTTATCCAACTGCTTGCTAATCATCAGAGGAATCTGATTGTACACACAGTTACCGGAGGGCTTTGTGAATAAATACAGATTCCTGCATTTGGTACCAGACTCCATCGATCAGATGGCCTGATGCTGCAGTGACCTAAGCCATATTTAAAAACATACCACCCCAGATGATTCTGACGGAACAGCATTAGTCATAGATCTACATTTGGGAAATAGTTACCTAGATGATATTTGGAGCCAGGAGAGCCATGAGGTGGAAACACAAGGAAAAAACGCAGTTGCCCAATCTTCAGTGTCCCACGATTATGAGACATTCACACGAGTCTCTTTTTTTATCTAGTAGCGAGTTTACCTAGTATTGAGGGTGGGACAAGATACAGGAATCATGCCCACTCTCCTATCTCTGGAATGTACATTCTGGAATGAATGAGGGGACTTCCTAGATTACAAAACAGATTTCCTTGTTCCGATATACATGGGAAATTCACTTTGGGGGAACTCACCGGGGAGAGAATCTTCTAGATTCTTCTAGAGGTCTCTCCCAGTGAGGTTAGGTTGTAGAGCTGAGGAGGCGGCCAGACTCCTGTTTCTTTGCTTCGTTTCCTGGAAGCCACAAGGTGGAGCTAGATTTCTAAGTCTGTGTTCTTTAGCGCTTGAAGGACACAAAAGCAGTGATTGTTCACAGCTGCTTTCTTTTGACCCCTCAGCTCTCCCTGTCCTAATAAATCCAAATTTAGAGAACTGCAGTGTCTCTGTGATTGGGCTGCCCTACTTGAAGCAGCCTAAATCCAGAAGCTATGAAACTTTCCTAGTATAAAGGAAACGGGATCTGAATTCCCCTGAACTGTTAAAAGAATAAATTGGATTTTAGCAAACTTAAGGGCAAAAACAGATAAAAGCTAAACATGGAAATTAACACAGTTGCATAAAAGAGATCCCATGTACCACTAGCAACATAGATCACAGCATTCCAGAAGCCATCAGCTGCAACATATGTTTTCCTGATTGGTTTCTCTCCTTTCTTCCAGTTACATAACCAACATCTTGATTATGGCAATCAGTTCATCACTTTCCTTCGTAATTATACTACATAGGTCTGTATCTCTAAACTGTATTGTTTAGGGGCGTCTGGGTATCTCAGTCATTTTAAGTGTCCTTGATTTGGTCATGATCTCATGGTTTATGGGTTTGAGCCTCCTGTCCGTGCAGAGCCTGCTTGGGATTCTCTCTGCCCTCCTCTGCTTGTGCTCTCTCCCTCTCTAAAGAAATAAGTAAGTAAGTAAATAAATAAAAATAAACTATAGTTCAACTTTATTAATTAAAAAATTTAAAAACGTAAATGGAACGCTGTACATACTATTGGCTTTTCATTTTGTCTGTGTGATATATCTTAGATTCATGTTGTGGTTTTTAAATATTTTATTGCTGGATAGTAATTTACTATTACTACACTTTATTCTGTTAATGAACTTTAGGGTTGTTTATAGTTTGGGGTTATAGTAAACAATTCTACAGTGAACATTTGTGAAAACGTGTGCTGTTGACATGAATACATAAAATTGAGGGTATGTGGGATTGCTGGATATAGGAGTCTTTTTTTTTTTTATATTTTTTTTATTTGTAAGTGATCTCTATCTACACTGAGCATGGGACTCAAATTTACAACCCTGAGATCAAGAGTAGCATGCTCTTCTGAGTGAGCCAGGAGGTGACTCCTTTTTTTTTTTCTTAAAAAAGTCTTAACAGGAATTTCAAGTTTTCACAAATGTAAATAAAATTATATAATGAATCCACAAGATTCATGTATTATAAATATATTGCTGATTTCATTTTCTTTTCCCCCTTGTTCCTACTCTGGAATATTAAAAAGCAAATGTAAAATATTCTATCATAAATTACTTCATTCTGTATCTCTAAACAGATGGGGGCTTTGCAAATAACCACAATAACACTAACACACCCAAACAAACAAGAATTCTTTATTTTTTTAACGTTTCTTTATTTTTGAGAGACAGAGAGCAACAGAGAACGAGCAGGGGAGGGGCAGAGAGAGAGGGAGACACAGACTCCAAAGCATGCTCCAGGCTCTGAGCTATCAGCACAGAGCCCAATGTGGGGCTCAGACCCACAAATCATGAGATCATGACCTGAGCTGAAGTCGGATGCTTAACCGGTTGAGCCATCCAGGTGCCCCAATAATTCTTTAACTGGACTGATCTTTCTTGGCCACCCTAATCAGGTTTCCACATATACACCAAGAAGAGTTGTTTTCCTAAGAGATGTAGCAATGGGCTTTATTGCCCCAGCAATAAATAAGAGCAAGAAAATCAACTAAATTATATGTTATCTTTTAATTTACCCTATAGATAAACCGACACACATGCAAAGGGACATGTGTTTGCACAGTTATTCATAGTAACCTTGTTGGTAACAGCAAAAGATATTAAAAACAATTTAACCAAAAGGCCAGAGAAGTCATCAGAAACAATTCAAATGGTCATTAATATGTAACTGATTTAAGAAGTCTGTTACATCAATCCAATGGAATAGAAGCATTAAAAAGAATGAGGAAGCGCTTTATGTGCTGATAGGATACAGCCGTAGCGTCTTATTGCCCATAATTTACTTGCATCTATCTGAAAGGATGGCTGAGAAAAGTATTATTTTAGATGGATGAATTCCCACCTACTTCTTGTAATGGAAGGGGATCAATATTGGGTAGGAAGCTGGCAGTCTCTACCACATTCTACCCTTCTGTCCCCTCAACACCCCTGTATTCTCTTCCAAACAAAAGTAGTCCCATGCTTCCCAAGGGCAACAGCCCTAATGGTTTATTTCGGAGTTTAATTCAATCAGGTCTAGAAGTGTTTCTTTGTCATAAGCATTCCATAAACTTAAAAGAATCCTCAGCTTCCAGAGACCCAATACACAATGGTGCAGTAGGAACTGGGCATACACAATGAAAACTTCCAAGGAGGGGGCACCTGCGTGGCTCAATTAGTTAAGCACCCGACTTCGACTTGGGTCATGACCTCATGGTCCACAGGTTGGAGCCCCGTGTTCCTGGAGCCTGCTTCCGATTCTCTGTCTCTCTCTGCCCCTCCCCTGCTCATGCTCTGTCTCTTTCTCTCAAAATAATAAACATTAAAAAGTTAAAAAAGAAAACTTCCAATGAGGAACAGAAAAATAGGATATAGCAGGCACTATCATATTATGAATAACCAAGGCCAGTGAGCAGGAATAGTAAGAATTCCCTGCCCAGCGAAGTAAATTTCTTTTTTTTTTTATAATGTTTATTTATTTTTGAGAGAGAGAGACAGTGTGAGCTAGTGAGGGGCAGAGAGAGACAGACGGACAGACAGGATCTGAAACAGGCTCTAGGCTCTGAGCTGTCAGCACAGAACCCAATGCAGGGCTTGGACTCAAGAACTGTAAGATCATGACCAGACGTGAAGTCAGACACCTAACCAACTGAGCCACCGGCCTGAAGGAAGTTTCTTAATTTGCCAATTTTGAAGCACTGGTTCTATTGAGGGGATGTATACCATCCTTTGTGGCTCCTAGCTTTGCACTCTTGCATTTCTTACTTGTTCCTTATTTTCTATGGCCACACCTTAGTTGGACACTGAAGAGTGTACATTTCTTAGGAACTAAAAAGCATTTCTAGGAGTCAAAAAATGCAGATGAAATGGGTAAACTGCTCTGGAAATGCAAAATGTTAGGGGTGACATGAGCAAAAGGATGAAGGAGGATGACAGGAAAACAGTGAATTTGGTGAAGGACTTTTGAATTTTTTAAAAAAAATTTTTTTAATGTTTTATTTATTTCTGGGAGAGAGAGAGAGAGAGACAGCGTGAGCAGGGGAGGGTCAGAGAGAGAGGGAGTCACAGACTGAAACAGGCTCCAGGCTCTGAGCTGGCAGTCAGCACAGAGCCCGACGTGGGGCTCGAACCCACGAATCGCGAGATCATGACCTAAGCGAAATTCGGATGCTTAACCGACTAAGCCACCCAGGCGCCCCTGAATTTTTTTTTTAATGTTTATTTTGGAAAGAGGGAGACAGAGTATGAGCAGGGGAGGGGCAGAAAGAGGGGGAGACAGAATCCAAAGCAGGCTCCAGGCTCTGAGCTGTCAGCACAGAGCCCGACGTGGGGCTCAAACCCCTGAACCATGAGATCATGACCTGAGCTGAAGTCTGAGGTTAACTGACTGAACCACCCAGGCACCCCTGGATGAAGGACTTTTGATAACAAAACTACCTAATATTTATTTTGAGTTCTTTCTTTCGCCAATGCATGAGGAAAGTATGTTACACAGTAATTGATAATTTGCGAGTGATTATTTGCAGAAAGCCAAAAAAAAAAAAACCCTGAGTATTATTGTGGACTAACTTATTTTAAAACAGAAGCACCAGGCAACAGTCAGAGTGCTTTACTTGAAGCAGAAATTCAAAACCAGAGGTGTTGATAAAAATGTAAGCCACATGGGAATTTGTAAGTCTTGTAAACTACAATGATATGAGGGTCAGAGATTATTTCAGCTAGACTTTATTTCTTTATTTTTTTAAATTTATTTCTAGGAGAGAGAGAGAGAGACAGCGTAAGCAGGGGAGGGTCAGAGAGAGAGGGAGATACAGACTCTGAATTAGTCTCCAGGCTCAGAGCTGACAGTCAGCACAGAGCCTGATGCGGGGCTCGAACCCACGAACCGTGAGATCATGACCCAAGCGAAAGTCAGACACTTAACCGACTAAGCCACCCAGGCGCCCCTCAGCTAGATTTTAAAGGTTCTCACTTGGGGTGCGTGGATGGCTTGGTCAGTTAAGTGTTCAACTTCAGCTCAGGTCATGATCTCGTGGTTCACGAGTTCAAGTCCCACATTGAGCCCTGTGCTGACAGCTCAGAGCCTGGAGTCTGCTTCGGATTCTATGTCTCCCTCTCTCTCTCTCTCTGCCCCTCCGCTACTCATGCTCTGTCTCTCTCAAAAATACATAAAGACATTTTTAAAAATTTAGAAAAATAAAAAATATAAAGATTCTCACTTGACATCTGGATGATACCATTGTTTATTGATTCATTAATTCAATTGTATTGAGTGTCTATCACATAGTAGGCACTATTTTACACATAGTGTATGGGGATCCATCAGTGAACAATATGGACCAAAATCCCTGCCTTCAGATAGCTTACATTCTCATTATGTGAAGGAAAGCATACCAAGTACTACAGACAGTTATTATACTGTTTCATGCCAATAGACTTGAGAGTCTGGATGAAATGGCCAAATTCATTAAAGGTCACAGTTTACCAAAATTGAAAGAAAAGGAAATAGAAAATCTTAATAGTCCCATAACTATGAAAGAAATTGAACTCGTCTTCCCAGAAAGAATACCCAGGGCCAACTGGCTTCACTGGTGAATTTCTGAACATTTTTGAAAGAATACAATCAGATGAGTCACTTCCCAAGTCTGTGTAGGAGACCATTAGAAGTTTGGTGTAAAAGCTGACAAGGACATTAGCAGAAAGTAAAATAACAGACCCATCCTTACATAAACATAAATACAAAAGTTATAAACAAATCTAGTGGCATAAATTATAATTACGCAAAACACATCATGGCCAATCCTGGTTTATTCTAGAAATGCTAGGGTAGTTTCACATGCAAAACTCAATCAATGTAATGTATGATGATGTAAATAAAAGGATAAAAATAATATCTTAATATATGCATAAAATGCATTTGATACAATCCTATAGCCATTCATGATTTTTAAAAGAAATGCTTAGTAAACTATTAATACAAAGAAATTTCTGTAATCTGATTAGAAACAGCTTAAAATAAAACCTACGGCAAACATCTTAATGGTAAAATAACTAAAGTTTTCCCCTTATACTCTCTCATCCAAGCTTTACCAATTATCCGGCACTTTCTCTTCTCCTCCCTTGAACCCTTTACAATCTCCACTTATCCTTGGGGAAGAAGCTGAGGCTTCTTCCTTATGTCACTGGAAATAGGAAATGGGAGCAGGGTAAGAGCAGACAGAGCTCACAAATGCCCCCCACCCTCCCTTACGTTGACATTGCCTGTAACTCTGCTTCCTGAGATAAAGTGGATTTGTTTGTCGTGTCAGTGGTCGGCACTGAGTCCTCACTAAGCGCCCTTTCCAGACTGGCAGGCAGGGAGTGGATCAGTCTCTCTCGGAAGTCTTGGCCCACGAAAACATAAAGCATTGGATTGAGGCAGCTGTTGAAGAAGGCCAGGGAGCTTGTTGGATTAGTCAAGACATCAAGGATTTTGTGCTTACCCTCAAACAATATCTCTTTGAGCCAGACTGTGCTTAACAGGGCAACCATTTGAAAGGGGAACCAACAGATAAAGAAGGAAGCCACAACGGCAGTAAGGACCCGTAAGGGACGGCTGGATTGAATCATGCCTTTTTTGTGCATCTTGGCGGCAATGAGCCCATAGCAAATGGCAACAGTGGACATCGGCATACTGAAGCCAATGATGAACCGAATGATCCCTCTGGCCGTCAACATGGTGATAGCCACCCGCAACCTCTCTTCAGTACTGTTGCCCCAGTTTGCAAAGTTGAAAGTACAGTATATATTCCCAGTCCCATCATTCACTGTAGTCAAGAAGATGAAAACTGGCAAGGTAAGGACTAGGGCAAAAATCCAGGGTGCAATGATGAGTTTTGAGGCCAGACTTACAGTGCGGTGGTTCTGGGCCCACACTGGATGCAGGACACAAATACAGCGGTCCAGGGCAATGAAAGCGATGAGGAAGACACTTCCAAATAGGTTTATGTCCACGATGACGTGAATTGCCTTGCACAGGAACCAGCCAAAAGGCCACCGTTCTCTCATGGCCATTGAGGTGATGAGAAATGGTAGAGTGGCAGTGAAAGAGAAGTCGGCCAAGGCCAAGTTCAGGTAACAGATGGTGGTGACGGTGCGTGGCATCCGGTATCCAGCCACCCAGATCACAAGCCCATTTCCCAGGACGCCAAGGACAAAGGTGATGCCAAGCACCACCAGTGATAGGATCTCCAGAACACTGTAGCCAGTAGACTCACGGAGTATCTCTTCATACTCATTCACAGCGGTGGAGAGGTTGTTTTCCATCTTTCATACACCTGAAACATTTAAACAACGGGCCGTTTCTAATCTATGGAGCCATCTTACAGCATCCCTATTCGTGGCCAACATCAGCTTCCACGACAGCTACCACTCCATCCAGGACACTCACTCTACTGAAACTTGGCCGGTAATACTATAAAATTGGCGCTCTTTTGGCTATTACTTTGGGAAAGGATAGTTCTCCATAGTCTCATAATTATTCATACACATTCCACCTATCAGGCTTATTGCTTAGCCAAGAGGATTACATGGCTCCTGCTTACTAGCGGAAAACTGCACTGAGAGCATATAGATAAGGGAAATTGATTAGAAGACAGTTACAGCTTAGTGAGGGGAGCGCCAGACTCAGAGTCAATAGGTTCACCTCTCACTCCACTCACTGCATAGATGCTGGCAAACTCTGCACCCTCTTTCCAGCCCCAGGTTCTCCCAGACTCCTAGCTCCCACTATGGGGGCCCATTGCCCGCTGTTTTCTTAGTATTTTAAGTTAAAGCTATAGAGTTGGTTTGAGTTTACAGTTGAGGATCTGGTAATATGTAGTAATATGTTACATTCTGTGGATTCTGTGCTAGAGGAAGTCAGCAAAGGGAGACCTATCTTTGCATTCGACCCTCCATTTTTCATTGCTTGATATGGAGCTGTTCTCTGCGATGTGAAGAATTTTTACCCACTGCATAGCATTAGTATTCTGTGGGATAAAGAGCATGAGAATAATGCAGTTAATTAGTAGTATCTGTTGGGTTCTTATTGGAGACCATGTGTTGTGTTAATTGCTATATATGGGGATCCAGTTTGAGCTACATAAAAATGCAACAATGGGGGATGCCTATGTGGCTGAGTCAATTGAGTGAGCATCTGACTCTTGATCTTGGGGTTGTAAGTTTGAGCCCCACGTTGAGTTTGGAGATTATTCAAAAATAAAATCTTAAGCAAAAAAAGTGACAGGTGCCTGGGTGGCTCAGTCAGTTGAGCATCCAACTTTTTAAAAAATTTTTTAATGTTTATTTATTTTTGGGAGAGAGAGAGTGCAAGCAGTGGAGAGACGGCGGGGGAGGGGGAGCAGAGGTACAGAATCTGAAGCAGACTCTAGGCTCCAAGCTGTCAGCACAGAGCCCAGTGCGGGGCTTGAACCCACAAACCATGAGATCATGACCTGAGTTGAAGTCAGTCGCTTAACCAACTGAGCTGCCCAGGCGCCCTGAGCGTCCAACTCTTGATTGTGACTAGGGTCATGATCCCAGGGTCAATGGGCTCAAGCCCCAAGTTGAGCTCTATGCTGAGCATGGAGCCTGTTTGGGATCCTCTCTCGCTCTCCCTGTCTCTCTATCTCTCTCTGTCTCTTTCTCTCCTGCCCCTCTCCCCTGATTATGTGTGCTCTCTCTCAAAAATTTTTCTAAAAAAAGAAATATCCAGGATGACTATTAAAATGCATATTCATGAACCCCATCCTAGATGTCTCTTTGCATAAAAGCTAGAGTAGTCTTCCACAGCCTCAAAAACTTGAGAATTATCTCACCTGGGCTATTCAGCGCCCTTAAGAGAAATTGTAATTACCAAGCACCTGTTCACATTTAATATTCATGATAATGTTGCAAGGTGTCTGTTATCATCTCTCTCTTACCAAAGGGAAACCATGGCCCAGGGGTTTCACTAGTTAGTTCAACATCACGCCCAGCCTGTCAGCAGAGGCAGCAAGTTTTGGAAACCGGATTTACCCAATTCCACAGCCACTGCCTTTGCCATTCTAAAATGCTGCTTTTAAAAAGGGGTTCCTTGGGGCGCCTGGGTGGCTTAGTCGGTTAAGCGTCCGACTTTCGCTTGGGTCATGATCTCGCGGTTCGTGGGTTCGAGCCCCGCGTCGGGCTCTGTGCTGACTGCCAGCTCAGAGCCTGGAGCCTGTTTCAGTCTGTGACTCCCTCTCTCTCTGACCCTCCCCTGCTCACGCTGTCTCTCTCTCTCCTAGAAATAAATAAAACATTTTAAAAAAAAAAGGGGGGGTTCCTTGAAGATTTCCTGGGAGTGGTCATAACCTAGCATGATGATTTTTCTCCCTCCCTCCTTTCTTCCTCTTCTCTCTTCTTGCTGTCTTTACAGTCACTTTTGCGGAGGGCCTCTGTGGTGCATTGCTTAATCTCATGCAGAATTTCTCAATCTTGACACCATTGACATTGGGGCTGGATGTTCTTAGTTGTGGAAAACTTTCCTGTACATTGTACAATATTTAGCAGCATTCCAGGCCCCTGTTGAACTAGATACTAGTAGCAGCCCCACCCCCAGTTGTGACATCCAAAAATATCTACAGACATTGTCAAATGTCCCCTGGGTGGCTGGGTGGGGGAGAATCACTCCCAGTTGAGAGTCACTGTTAATGGTATAAAGAGTGTTGGGCTCTGGAGGGAGGTCATCTGCCCAGTGGGTTCTTAGTGACATGTCTTTGAGCTTCAGTTTGCTCCTCTGCAGAATAGAGGCAATTTTATGGAGGAGACTGATTTTCAGGTGAGGATTAGTTGAGAGTGGACATGGAAATCTTTCAGGCAGGACCAAGTGAGTCTAGCAGATGGGAAATTTTGGTTTTCACCAGGCTTTGTGCTCTATCCTGGGCCATGCATTGTGGAATCTCAATTTCAAGTCAAGAACAGTGCTCACAACAGTAACAGCTAGTCCTAACGAGCATTTTCCGTATGTCAAGAGCTCCTTCAGCCCTCACGGCAACCCTTGTGTATGGCGTTTGGGGATTGACATGTGCCAGAATCTGAGCTCAGTCAGACAGATTCCAGCCCCAGGATTGTCCTCACCACTTTCTTCCACCTGTTATACTTCCATAACAGAGTCAAGTTCTCTCTACCCGCTCACTAAGCACCCTACAAGGCACTCAGAAGGGATGATGTTGCTACAACAGGGAAGGTCAATTGTGCAATGACAGGAGGGGAAAGGCCAGTGAGACACAGGTGTAAAATTAGGGGCCCACCCTGGTTGCAGCGTGGGACACAGAACCTGCGAACTACAGATGATACTACAGTGGATTATGATGGCTGCTATTTGGTGAGCCCCTCAAATGTACCAATCACTGTACATTTTCTGATCTCCGATTACAACAGCCTTGCTTTTGGATAGGTATCACTACCACATAATCAGGGCGCCTGGATGGCCCAGTGAGTTAAGCATCCCATTCTGGACTTCGGCTCGGGTCATGATCTCACCTTCTGTGAGTTCAAGCCCCACATAGAGCTCTGTGCTGACATCGCAGAGCCTGCTTGGGATTTGCTCTCTCTCCCTCTCTCTGCCCCTACCTTGCTCTCTCTCTCTCTCTCTCAAAATAAATAAACTTTAAAAAAAAAAAGTATCATTGGGGCACCTGGGTGGCTCAATCAGTTAAGCGTCTGCCTTTGGCTCAGGTCATGGGGCACTGGGCTGACAGCTCAGAGCCTAGAGTCTGCTTCAGATTCTGTGTCTCCTCTCTCTGCCTCTCTCCAACTCGCACTCTGTCTCTGTCTCAAAAATGAATAAATGTTAAAAAAAAAAAGTATCATTACCACATAATGTAAAAGGAAGCCATGACTCTGGCAGGGGAAGTGACTTGCCCAATGTCTCAATTATTAAGGGGCACAGTTGGATTTCTGACCGGATTTCATAAGGCCCCTCAGCACGTCTGTGTCTACTGACTCTACCTCTCCAGCTCCTTTGCATTTCCAAGTTTTGAAATAACTGTTGTAGTTCTGCTTTCTCCTGCCTGCTTTTCCGTGGCCTCACCACTCCTCATTCCTGCTCTCATCTGATGCTGTTGCCTCATATTTTAATGGGAAAATGGTAACCATTAGAACTTTTTAGCCTTCTCTGCCCCAAACCTTCCAATCTACCTGCACTGCTACAGTCAGTATAGAGTTCTTGTTGATCCCAGTGGCTACCCTCCCATGTTTGCCCTGGATCCCTCTCTACCTCACCTTCCCCCAAATTTTCCTCCTGCATTATCCCTTTTCTTTTCTGCCAAAAACAAAACCCCAAGATTTTCTTAATACTAGATTATTTTCACTATCACATGAATATTATCTTATCTCTTCCTTTTACAAAGAAACCATCCCAGGGGTGCCTGGGTGGCTGAGTCCGTTAAGTGACAGACTATTGATCTTGGCTTAGGTCATGATCTTGTGGTTCATGAATTTATGAATTCGAGCCCCGCATCAGGCTCTTGGCTAACTGTGCAAAGCATGCTTGGGATTCTCTCTCTCCCCTCTCTCTCTGCCCCTACCCAGCTCGCACTCTCTCTCTCTCTCAAAATAAATAAACTTTAAAAAGTTCTTTTAATAAAAAGAAACCATCCTGGGGGCTCTGGGGTGCTCAGTTGGTCAAACATCTGACTTTTTATCTCAGCTGAGGTGTTGAGCTCAGGTCTTGATCTCAAGGTCATGAGTTCAAGCCCCACGTTGGGCTCCATGCTGAGTGTGAAGCCTACTTTCAAAAAATGAATGGGGCATCTGGGTGGCTCGGTGGGCTAAGTAAGCGTCAACTTTGGCTCATGATCTTACCGTTTGTGGGTTCAAGCCCTGAACTGGGCTCTTTGCTGTCGGCGCAGAGCCCACTCCAGATCCTCTGTCCCCCTCTCCCTTTGCTCCTCACCCATCCATTCTCTCAAAAATAAATAAACCTAATAAATAAATAAGTAAATATTTAAAAATAGGGGCGCCTGGGTGGCTCAGTTGGTTAAGTGTCCGGCTTCAGCTCAGGTCATGATCTCACAGTTCGTGGGTTCAAGCCCCATGTTGGGCTGTGTGCTGACAGCCAGCTCAGAGCCTGGAGCCTGCTTCAGATTCTGTATCTCCTTCTCTCTTTGAACCTCCCCTGCTCATGCTGTCTCTCTCTCTCTCTCCCAGAAATAAATAAAATGTTTAAAAAAAAAAAGTAAAAATAAAAATAAACCATCCTGTTCTGTTTTTTAAAGATTTTATTTTTAAGAAATCTCTATGCCCAACCTACGTGAAGGTCACAACCCTGAGATCAAGAGTCACACTCTTCACCAACTGAGCCAGCCAGGAGCCCCCTCTAAATTTCACTTTAAATGTTAGGGCATCCCAGGGCTTGTACCTGTTCCCCTTCATCCTCTCTATGTAGTCTTTCCATAGATAGTATCATCCGATCTTATGGCTTATAATACCACACTGATAACTTCTTTTTAAGTTTTGTTTGTTTAAGTAATCTCCACACCCAATGTTGGGCTCAAACTCACAATCCCCCACTCCAAGGTCAAGAGTCCCCCCCTCCAACAGCTGAGCCAACCAGGCACCCCTGTACTGATAACTTCTCCTCTAAGTCATCAGCCTTGGCTTTCCCCTAAAGCTCTAGCCTGATATAACCACCTGACTTCATGACATCTCCCTGTGGGAATGCCATAGGCACTCCAAACCTGACATTACCCAGATCAAATCAACTATTCCATCCTCCCAAATCTGCCTCTCTTCACAGTATTCTGTATCTAGCTGGAATTTAAACACTCAGCTGCTAACCTCCATATCTACAACATATACTTACTGTCTTTCCCTTATCACCCAAAGCAATCCAAGTCTATAGATTCTGTCTGTAAAGCAACTGAATCCACACTCAGAATCATTTCCATCCCCACTGCCTTTCTCCGTGGCCCCTTTCTTCGGATCTGCAGGTTTGCACTGACCTTGCAAATAGCTTGTTCCTGCTCCGAAGGCCTCCCCCCACTCACCCCAAAACATCCAGTCTCCAGACAGTGGCCATATGACCTTTTGAAAACACAGATCATGACATTATTCTGTTCACCACCCTCCAGTGGTTTCCAGACTCCGAACTCAAGCTTACCGAGCACTCTTGGATCTGCCCTATCCTTCTTTTGTGACCCAGTTTCCAAAGTGTGGGGGAGTCCCCACACCAACAAACAAGTAGGTGTCCAAGAATTCAGCTCAGTTCTGACACCATCAAATCACACAGGTTAAAGGTTCAGTCCTAAAAGACGCCCCTCCTGCCCCGGGGCCAAATCAGACACCAGCTGCAAGCCCAGGGTACCTGTGTGTCTGACTGGCTGTAAATCAGAGGTTCCCACAACCTCTTCCTCATTAAACCTAGTGACACCAGAACCCAGACAAATATTTTACTTACTAGATCACCAGTTAATTAGAAAAGGATGTAACTTAGGAACAGCTGGATGGAAGAGGTGCGTGGGGCCAGGTATGAGGCAAGGGCGCAAAGCTTCTGTGGGCTCTCCAGGTGCACCGCCTTCCTGACATCTCCACCTGTTTTCACCAGCCTGGAAGCCCTCTGAAACCCGCATCCTTTTGGAGTTTTATGGAGGGTTCACTACATAGGCACAACTGATTAACTCATTGGCCACTGGAGATTAAACTCAGCTTCCGTCTCTTTTTCTCTTGTGGAGGTCAGGGGGCTGAGCCTGAAAGCTCCAGCAACCAGCCCCCAGCCTTAGGTGCCTCCCCAGAGTCACCTCGTTAACATAACAAAAGACACCTCTATTGCTCCCATCACTTAGGAAATTCCTAGGGTTTTAGGAGCTCAGTGCCAGAAACAGGAAGACCCAACATATATTTATCGTGTATCACAACATCACACTCAATCGTACTTCATACATTCACTCCCATCTTACACAGTGGGCTCCATTCGAATTGAATTCCTTCAATTCCTTGAATGTGCTGAGCTCACTGCCATCTCAGCATTTCCGGATCCTCTGTTCTTTCTGCCTACGATGCTCTTTCAGACTTGCCACATTTGGCTCTTACTAAATATTCAGTCCAGGCTTAGATATTTAACACCTTCAGAGGCCCCATCTGGCCCATAATGCAAAGCAGCTGTACCAGATATTTTTCTCGTTTATTTATCCATTTGTTTATTTTCTATTCTAAATATCCTCCACATTAGCATCTATGCTAGAAGACTACCAAACTATGTCGTATTTCTAGAGTCACGCTACCCAGTGGAAACATAAATGCAAGCCACAGATATGAGCCATATATGAGAGTTACCATTCTTTTTACAAAGTAAAAGAAATGGATTATAATAAAATATTAATTTTAATAATGTGTGTATACTAAATTGGTTTCACACTTACAGCCCGTGGCAGGTTGGACCAGCAAGAGCTCAACAACCATATGTGGCAAGTGGCTTCTGTATTGGACAGTTCAGCTCTAAGGGTTTAGAAGGTATCTACCACATAGCAGATGTTCAAACAGTAAGTTCTGAAATTGTCAAACCCCCAACTCACCACCAGCTGAGATCCTTTTTCTGTCTCTAGTTCCTGGCTTCCTGCAGAGTGACTCAAGTTGGGCGGATGCTTTATTGGACAAGGGGAAGGGGCAGTGAAGCTGGGACCAATCAGGTGACAGAAACCCAGAGCTTCTTGCAATTTCCCGGAAAGCAGCTTGGATGTGTTGCCAGCATCCCCTTCTTAGTAAGTCTGAATATTCCCCTCACCTCTAACCTACTATGGGGGGCAGGAATCCAGCCCTCTAGATATCAAGGGTCAAAGAATCTAGATGTCCAGCCCTTTCTCCTTCAGAGATTCAAGAAAATGAAAGAAACTATTAGTGAGATGAGAGGAACTCAAGGCAAGCAATAAAAATCATAGAAGATGGTAAAAAACTTGTTTCTCTATTCACACAACTTTTTTTGTGTTTTTTTTTTTTTTTTGGTTTCATTTTTTAAGTAGGGGCTTGAACTCATGACCCTGAGACAAGAGTCAGATGCTTAACTGACTGAGGACACAGGCATCCCTGCCCATGTAGCACTCATGACACCAAATGTGTAGTAAAGAACTCAGTCCCACAAGCCCGCCCCCATTTCAGATGCTACTTCTCAGCTTGCCGTCTATACTTCTGGCTGACCAGCTATAAATCAGGGGCTCCGTTAACCCCCTCCTCAGGTTCAATAATTTGCTAGAGTGGCCCAGCGAACTCAGGAATGCAATTTGCTTTTGTTTACCAGTTTATTATAAAGGATACGACTCAAGAACAACCAAAGCCTGTGTCCAACTTGTCATTTCAGATGAAAGAATAAGCAATAGGATTTGTATCAACCCCCCAGGCACAGCTGGACCAGCCAAAGAGTCTGTGGGAACCCTTCTAGCTTGTAGGTAGTTAATCAGTACTACCTTAAGGATATAATCATGATAGTTTCCTCATGAAAATTCTGGCATACGGAATAAAGATATTTTTCAGGTCACCTGGGTGGCTCAGTCGGTTAAACGTCCGACTTCAGCTCAGATCATAATCTCACAGTTCGTGTGTTCGAGCCCGCATCAGATTCTGTGGATCCTGCTTTGGTTTCTGTGTCTCCTTCTCTCTCTGCACCTCCCTTGTTCACACACATGCACGCATGTGCATGCGGGTTCGATCTCTTTGTCTCTCTCTCAAAAATAAAAATAAACATTAAAAAAATTTTTTAATTGAAAGGAAGTAGGTTCTGAGTGTGAACAAGAATGAGCTTAATGTAATCCTTCCAGTCCCCCATCCTATTGGTTTTCTCCCAAGGGCTTCTTGAACATGATAATGAAATGGCTGCCATTGTTTCAAACACCACATCAGGGCAACATAACCTCCCAAGCCAGAAAAACGGACTTCATTCATATGCCTCTCTCATTTTATAAGGCAGAAAGATCTGTTCTTGAGTCTTTGCAACCTCTTCTTACTTTTCACTGACGGAACCAAGTAATATACCCTATTTCTAGACCAATGCCTGGTGCGCGCGCGCACGCACACACACACACACACACACACACACACACACACACACACACACAGAGTTTTAATGTAGTTGCCCTGATTGGTTTACACTGAAGGAAATTGCCTCCTGAATAAAATGGAGTCCACTTATCAAGGAATACGGGTGGTAGATCCTGTATAGGCATAGGTCTCCAAAGGAGTTCTCCCTTGCTGGTTCCTGGGGATGTAGAAAGTAATCAGACCTGGACTCTGACCAGCTGGATGAAGAGATAAGACATGAAGAGCTTGTGTCACTGACTCAGGTCCTTTGGGTTCTCTAAGCGATAGAAATTTACTAGAGGCATTTACTAGAGGAGTTCCAGGCTTTCATTGGAGCTTATGCTCAAGCACAAGGTCCTTCATGTTAGCTCTCTGACAAAGGCCAGGGAAAGTTCTTAAAGAGACTGAGATGGAAAAGGAGTGACTCTGAGTCATGTAGTTGGGGAGAGATACAGGAAGTTGGGTGCACAGGTGTAGTGAACAGAACATGCTTCATCATGCATTGCATGTCTCATTAGTATGTTAAATCTTCATCCCTGGGAGTGTTTTTAGCATTATAATCAGGGGAGAAGTCAGTGAAAGGTCAGTGCTGGGGTCCACCTTGCACAGACTGGTTTGGATCTGTCTTCGCCAGTCGAGGCCCTCCTTTGGTAAGCATCCTGCTTCCACATTTCTACAAGATATGCCAGTCAAGGGCTTCAACTATCAAGGGACACTGGGTTTCTCAGTCAGACTTGAGGGGACTCAAGCCCTGTCTCTGCTCTGCCTCACTTGGTCACAGTAGAGTGAGAGTATACATAGTAATAGAGAGATGCCTCGGTTTTTATGAGATACCCAAAAAGAAACAGCTAAACTCAGACTAACAAGACCTAGTATCATTCAGGAAGAGGTAACATATAGGCTGGGTCTTAGAGGCTCAGGTAAAGAAGAGAAAGAAAATTGTATTCCAGGCAGAGGAGAGTGAAAAAAGCACAGGAGAGAGGCCAAGACCAGGTTAAGTTGGTTATTGGAGCACAAGTAATGAGGCAGAGAGCAGTAAGTGATGGCAGGGACCATCTCTTAGAGGATCTTCACTGCTACAAGAAGGACTTGGAATTTCTTCTAGAGGAAATAAAAAGCCATTGGGACCATACCAGAATAGGAAACTTCTGCATAGCAAAGGAAATCATTAACAAAACAGAAAGACAACCTACTGAATGCGAGAAGATATTTGCAAATGTTATATCCAATAAGGGGTTAATATCCAAGATATATAAAGAACTTATACAACTCAACACTGAAAAAACAAAAACAAAAATAATCTGATTTTCAAATGGACAGAGGACCTGAATAAACATTTCTCCAAAGAAACCATCCAGATGGCCAACAGACACATGAAAAGATGTAGTCAACATCATTAATCATCAGCAAACCACAATGAAATATTATCTCATCAAACTAGCTAAAATAAAAAAGACAGAAATAACAAGTATGATGAGGATGTGGAGAAAAAGGAACCTCATGTTGGTTGGAATGTAAATTGGTGCAGCCACTGTTGGAAACAGTATAGAGGTTCCTCAAAAAATTAAAAATAGAAATATTACAAGATTCAGTAATTCAACTACTGAGTATTTATTCAAAAAAAGCAAAAACACTAAATTAGTGTTTAATTGATGTTTAATTCTTTTTGAATAAAAAAATTAATGCACCCTTATGTTTATTTGCATCATTATTTACAGTAGCTAATGGGGTGCCTGGGTGGCTTAGTCAGTTAAGTGCCTGACTCTTGATCTCAGCTCAGGATTTGATCTCAGGGTCATGAGTTCGAAGCTCTGCATTGGCCTTCATGCTGGGTGTGATGTGTACTTTAAAAACAAAATACAACAGCCAACATATGGAAGCGACCAAAGTGTCCGTCAGTAGATGAGTGGATAAAGGATATGTGGTATACATATACCATAAAAAAGAATGATCTTGCCATTTGCAGTAACATGGATGGACCCAGAGGGTATTATCCTAAGTGAAATGTCAGTCAGAGAACAACAAACACTGTATCATTTCGCTTATATGTGGAATCTAAAAAATAAATGAACAAACAAACATGCAGAAACAAAACCATAAATACAGAGAACAAACTGATGGTTGCCAGAGGTGGGCAGGGAGTGGGAATGGGCAAAATGGGTGAAGGGGAATGGAAGGTTTCCAGTTATGGAATGAGTAAGTCATGGGAATGAAAGGTACAGCATAGAGAACATAGTCAATGGCATTGTAATGGTATTGTCTGCTGACAGATGGGAGGTACACTTGTGGTGAGCATAGTGTAATATATAGAGTTGTTGAATCACTATGTTGTACACTTAGAACTAATGTGACATTGTCAACTATACTTCCATTTAAAAAGAATAGGGAAAAATGAAAAGTCATTTAAGCAAGAGAGGGACTTGTCAGATGTGTGCTTCAGAGGGGAAAAAAAGTCCTAGAGTCCTGCAAAGGGATAGAGTTGGGAATGTTCCCAATTGAAGCCAGAGGCTGTAGAGTGGAGGGTGTTGCAAAAGATTAAAGGGAAGTTGTTGAAGAGCTGCCCGGAGCAGTAACATAGAGAGGAAGTGTGGTCTGGGGAGAGATTGTCCGGGCTCAGGAGACGGGCCTTGGAGACTGGACAGCCATGGGAGGTGAGAAAGAAAAAGGGGTCTTAATGAATCCCATAGTGTTTGAGTTCCTGTTACTATTGTTACATAAGAAACCACCCTAAAACGTAGTGATGGTAGAACAACTATTTTATTATGCTCATGGATTATATGGGTTAGGAATTAGAACAAGGCACAGAGGAGATGCTTCTTTCTGCCCCCAAAGACTTGAAAGTTTGGAAGTGACTTGAAGGTTGGAGACTGGCCTCATCTGGAGCTTCCTTCATCCACATGCCAGGTACTTGGGTTGGAATAACCCGAATCCCAAGGACCTACACAAGGCCTTTCTAACACGGCACCCCAGGATAATTAGATTTCTTGCATGGTGACTGCCTTCCTCCAGAATGAGAACCCCCAGAGAACCAGTAGAAGCTTCATGGCCTTTTCCAACCTGGCCTCAGAAGTCACGTAGTGTCATTTCTACTACATTCCATTGGTCAAAGTAGCCCAATCCCACCCAGATTCAAGAGTAGAGGACACAGACCCTACCTCTCAGGGGGAGAAGTGTCAAAGGATTTTGTGGCTATTTTCTTTAAAATCACCACACCAGTGTAATTTGGTGGATTTGAGGGCCATAACTGATGGAATTCCATGAGAAGAAGCAGAGAATATTAGTTTCCTAGGGCTGCCTCAACAAAATACCAGAGACTGGGCAGCTTAGACAACAAGAAATGTATATTCTCAAAGTTCTAGAGGCTGGAATTCCAAGATCAAGGTGTCAGCAGGGCTGTTTTTTTCTGAGGCCTCTCTCTTTGGCTTGTATGTTGATGTCTTCTCACTGTGTCTTCACATGATCTTTCTTCTGAGGCACCTGGGTGACTCAGTTGGTTAAGTGTCTGACTTTTGATCTCAGTTCTTTTTTGATCTCAGTTTTTTTTTTAAGTTATTTATTTTGACAGAGAGAGAGAGAAAAGAAGTGAGGGAGGGGCAGAGAGAGAAAGGGAGAGAGAGAGAATCCCAAGCAGGCTCCACGTTCAGCATGGAGCCAGGTGGGGGGTTCAATTTCACGACCACAAGGTCATGACCTGAGCCGAAATCAAGAGTCGGATGCTTAACCAACTGAGCCACCCAGACTCCCCTGGTTTTTATATTTTTTAATCACTGAAGAAAACCAAAAGGATAATAATCTGTGTTAAATAAAAATGATATAAAATTCCATTTTCAGCATCCTTAAATAAAGTTTTATTGGCACACAGCTGTGCTCATCGCTTACATATTGCCAATGGCTATATTCGTGCTATAATGGCAGGGTTGCATAGTTGTGATATAGACACTATGGCCTGCAAAACATAAGAGATTTACTATCTGGTCCTTTTCAGAAAATGTTAGCCGACCCCCAGGTTAGGTGGCTTAATCGATTGCAGAAGTTAAGGGTAAATTTGGACCAATGGAATGTAGTAGAAATGGCAATCTGGCTTCACTATTTCAGGCACTGCAATTTACTGAAAGACTGCTGTTCACAGAGGCCACTTCAGATATCAGTCACCACAGGGGTCAGAGATTTTTGCAACACTAGCAGAAATTTGCCCCACAAGGGCCAACCCCAAAATCATTTCCCCTTTGGCCTTACACACATGAGACGATGGTGACACTCAGGAATCAGAGTCGACTTGGGACTTGCCCTCTTCTTCCCCTTAGTCACTTTGCCTCTGTCAGTTCTGCAAATCCTGGTGTATCAATCACGGGCCATTTGGTAGCAAAGAATAAAACCTGCATATGCTTCAGGGCTTATGGGAGACAGGCAGGGGCATCCAAGAAGTCTGATTTCAGGAAGCCAGACTCCCAAAGACCTGGAAATTTGTCTGGGAGTTACTCTCTGTGAGGTCCCATGTCTCTTGTTTTCTCTCGTCACCTGAGCCCTTCTCCTCTATGAATGGCCCTCTGCCATTCTCTTCACTTTAATTCCCAGAAAGACTGTGACATCCTTTTGACTCTTGGTCACATCCAGGCTTGTTACCCTTCCTCCCTTGGGAACATTTTAAACTATGTTTTCTATGTATGCGTCCAAAAGAATTTTTATAAAATAAAAATCTGAACATACCCTACTTCTGATTAAAAATCTTCAGTGATTCCCATTTCATCCTCATTCTGCTGACTTGAGATGCTGTGGTGTGAAGTTAGGAGCTGTGGCAGCTGTCTTGGAGCTGTTAGGTAGCAGTCTCCAGGAAGAAAGCCACCATATTGGGGATGGCAAAGTGGAAGGATTAAAATAAATGTCGTTCTTTGAATAAACACTCCTCCAAAGAAGACATCCAGATGGTGAACAGACACATGAAAAAATGCTCAACATCACTCATCATCAGGGAAATACAAATCAAAACCACAATAAGATACTACCTTACTTCAGTCAGAACGGCTAACATTAACGACTCAGGCAACAACAGATGTTTCTGAGGATGCAGAGAGAGAGGCTCTCTTTCGCACGGCTGGTGGGAACGCAAACTGGTGCAGCCGCTCTGGAAAACAGTATGGAGGTTCTTCAAAAAATTAAAAATGGAACTACCCTATGACCCAGCAATTGTACTACTAGGTATTTATCCAAGGGACACGGGTGTGCTGTTTTGAAGCACCCCAATGTTTATAGCAGCGCTATCAACAATAGCCCAAGTATGGAAAGAGCCCAAATGTCCATCGATGGATGAATGGATAAAGATACGGTATATATATATATATATACAATGGAGTATTACTCGGCAATCAAAAAGAATGAAATCTTGTCATTTGCAACTATGTGAATGGAACCAGAGGGTATTATGCTAAGCGAAATTAATCAGTCAGGAAAAGATAAATATCATATGACTTCACTCATATGAGGAATTTAAGAGACAAAACAGATGGACATAAGGGAAGGGAAGCAAAAATAAAAACAAGGAGGGGGACAAAACATAAGAGACTCTTAAATATAGAGAACAGAGGGTTGCTAGAGGGGTTGTGGGAGGGGCGATGGGCTAAATGTGTGAGGGGCATTAAGGAACCTGCTCCTAATGCTAACTAACTTGGATGTAAATTAATTAATTAAATGACTACTATATATATATGTATATATATATAGTATACTATATATATATATATATATATATATATATATGTATATATATATATACACACACACACACGACATCCAAGAAAAAAGTAAATAAATAAAAATAAAATAAATGTCATTCTTGATATTACTGAAACAGACCTAACCTAGCAGTATCCATTTCCGAAATTCTTTTTTTTTTTTAATGTTTATCTTTGAGACAGAGTGTGAGTGAGGGAGAGGCAGAAAGAGAGGGAGTCAGAGGATTTGAAGGGAGGTGCTCTGCGCTGACAACAGAGAGCCCCATGAGGGGCTCAAACTCACAAACCATGAGATCATGACCTGAGCCAAAGTCAGACGTTTAACTGAAGTCAGATGCTTACCCAAGACTGAGCCACGGAGCACCCTTCCATTGCCAAAATTTTTGTACGAGTGCTGTTCCGTCCATAGGGCATGTGATTCTTAATCTCAGCGTTGTAAATTTGAAACCCACATTGAGTGTAGAGATTACTTAAAAATAAAATCTTTTTAAAAAATCTTGTAAAGAGTAAATGTCTTGGTTTAAGACGTTGTTAGGTGTAATTATAAATTGTAAATGAGTTCTAATTGAAAAGACCTTAATTGAGTCAGAGCCTTGGGAATCATGTTTTTTTTTTTTTTTTTTTACAAATAGTTTATTGTCAAATTAGTTTCCACATAACACCCAGTGCTCATCCCCACAAGTGTCCTCCTCCATGCCCATCCCTCCTCCCCCCCCACATCCACCAGTCCTCAGTTTTTGTCAGCATTCAAGAGTCTCTCATGGTTTGCCTCTCCCCTTTCCCCCACCATTTCCGCCCTTCTTCTCCCCCTTGTTCCTCCGTCAAGTTCCTCCTAATCCTCCTATACGTGCAAACATATGATATTTGTCCTTCTCTGCCTGACTTATTTCGCTCAGCATAACACCCTCAAGGTCCTTCCATGTTGCTACACGTGGCCAGATTTCATTGTTTCTCATTGCCATGTAGTATTCCATGGTATAGATAAACCACACCTTCTTGATCCATTCATCTGTTGATGGACACTTAGGCTCTTTCCATGTTTTAGCTATTGTGGAGAGTGCTGCTATGAACATTGGGGTACATGTGCTCCTATGCCTCAGCATTTCCGTATCCCTTGGGTAAATTCCTAGCAGTGCTATTGCTGGGTCATAGGGGAGTTCTATTGTTAGTTTCCTTAGGAACCTCCACACTGTTTTCCCAGAGGGGCTGTACCAGTTTACATTCCCACCAACAGTGTAGGAGGGTGCCCGTTTCTCCACATCCTCGCCAGCATCTAGAGTTCTCTGACTGGCTCATTTTAGCCACTCTGACTGGCCTGAGGTAGTATCTCAGTGTGGTTTTGATTTGTATTTCCCTGATGAGGAGCGATGCTGAGCATCGCTTCATGTGTCTGTTGGCCATCTGGATGTCCTCTTTGGAGAAGTGTCTGTTCATATCGTCTGCCCATTTCTTCATTGGGTTGTTTGTTTTCTGGGCGTGTAGTTTGGTGAGTTCCTTATATATTCTGGATATTAACCCTTTATCTGATATGTCATTTGCAACTATCTTTTCCTATTCCGTTGGTTGCCTATTAATTTTCTGGGTTGTTTCCTTGGCTGTGCAGAAGCTTTTAATCTTGATGAGGTCCCAACAGTTTATTTTTGCTCTTGATTCCCTTGCTTTGGGGATGTGTCAAGTAAGAAGCTGCTGCGGTGGAGGTCAAGGAGGTTGTTTCCTGCTTTCTCCTCTAGGGTGTTGATAGTTTCCTGTCTTATGTTCAGGTCCTTTATCCATTTTGAGTTTATTTTTGTGCATGGTGTGAGAAATTGATCTAGTTTCATTCTTCTGCATGTTGCTGTCCAGTTCTCCCAACACCATCTGTTAAAAAGGCTGTCTTTTTTCCATTGGATATTCTTTACTGCTTTGTCAAAGATGAGTTGGCTGTATACTTTTGGGTCCAGCTCTGAGTTCTCAATTCTGTTCCATTGGTCTATGTGTCTGTTTTTGTGCCAATACCATACTGTCATGATGATGACAGCTTTGTAGTAGAGGCTAAAGTCTGGGATGGTGATCCCTCCCGTTTTGGTTTTATTTTTCAGGATTACTTTGGCTATTCGGGGTCTTTTGTGGTTCCATACAAATTTTTGGATAGTTTGTTCTAGTTTTGAGAAGTATGCTGGTGCAATTTTTGATTGGAATTGCATTGAATGTGTAGAGTGCTTTAGGTAGTAATGACATCTTAACTATATTTATTCTTCCTATCCATGAGCATGGAATGTTTTTCCATTTCTTTGTGTCTTCTTCAATTTCCTTCATAAGTTTTCTATAGTTTTCATCATACAGATCTCTTGTATCCTTGGTTAGGTTTATTCCGAGGTATTTTATGTTTTTTGTGCAATTGTGAATGGGATCAGTTTCTTGATTTCTCTTTCTGTTGCTTCATTGTTGGTGTATAAAAATGCAACCGATTTCTGTACGTTGATTTTGTACCCTGTAACTTGGCTGAATTCTTGGATCAGTTCTAGTAGGCTTCTGGTGGAGTCTGTCGGGTTTTCGATGTAGAGTATAATGTCATCTGCAAAGAGTGAAAGTTTGACTTCCTCTTTGCCAATTCTGATACCTTTGATTTCTTTTTGTTGTCTGATGGCTGATGCTAGGACTTCCAGCACTATGTTAAACAACAGTGGTGAGAGTGGACATCCCTGTCGTGTTCTGATCTCAGGGGGAAAGCTCTCAGTTTTTCCCCATTGAGGATGATGTTAGCTGAAGGCTTCTCATAGATGGCTTTGATGATGTTTAAGTAAGTTCCTTCTATCCCGACTTTTTCGAGAGTCTTTATTAAGAAGGATGCTGTATTTTGTCAAATGCTTTTTCTGCATCTATTGACAGGATCATATGGTTTTTATCTTTCTTTTATTGATATGATGTATCACATTGATTGATTTGCGAATATTGAACCAGCCCTGTAACCCAGGAATGAATCCCACTTGATCTTGGTGGATGATTCTTTTTATATGCTGCTGGATTCGATTTGCAAGGATCTTGTTGAGAATTTTTGCATCCGTGGGAATCATGTTTTTAAGAAGATTGTCTTTACTCTTCTCAGGATACCAAAACTTAGAACTATCTGGAAAGAACAGAAAAAGGCCAGGCAGAAAATGTATCCTTAGAGGCTGGGGAGCTTGCCAAGAGCACACTCAGAATGGTGCAGATGAGACACTCTTTGGAGTAAGTTATAGAAAAATGCACAGTGAAGAAATGAATATATTGAACATACACTATTCCTTCAGTATGTTTTGCTGTGAAAGAGATCCAAGAAATTTGTTGGAAACTAAAGAAGGATGTGGAGTCGAAGAATTAATTTCTTAAAAGATATGAGTTGCTATGGGCACCTGGGTGGCTCAGTGGGTTAAGCATCCACCTCTTGATTTTGGCTCAGGTCATGATCTAATGGTTTGTGGGATTGAGCCTCTCATTGGAGGCTTCAGATGCTGTCTCCCTCTCTCAGCCCCTCCCTGACTTGTGCACATGTTCCTCTCTCTCTCCCTTCTCTCTCAAAAATAAATAAATGTTTAAAAATTTTTTAATAAAAGCTAAGAGGTTCAAGACCATATCAGGGTGCTGATGGGAATGATGGAGTAGAGAGAAAATACTACTGCTACAGGAGAAAGAGAAAAGCAAAGTAGGGAAGTTCTGGAGAAAGTTGGGTGGAGGGTGGGATTCAGAAGAGAAGTAGGATAGGGCTGAGCAGGGGTACTTATTTTCTGGTCATGGAGGCAAAAGCAGGGAACGGTGGTGCAGTCGCAGACAGGAGGGTAGATTTGTTGGATCATAAAGCAAGCACATCAGCTGTAGGTGAGCATGATAGAGGGGGTTCGGAGCTTTATGGAGAAAGCAGAAGGGCCAAAATAATTATTATTATAGGGGCGCCTGGCTGGCTCTGTCAGTTAAGCTACTGACTCTTGATTTCAGCTCAGGTCATCATCTCACAGTTCGTGGGTTTGAGCCCAATGTCAGGCTCTGCGCTGAGAGCGCGGGGCCTGCTTAGGATTTCTCTTTCCTTCTCTCTCTGCTCTTCCCTCTCTCCTTCCCTCCCACCCCCTCCCTCTCTCTCAAATAAATAAACTTAAAAAAATAATAGGGGTGCCTGGGTGACTCTGTTGGTTAAGGGTCTGGCTTCTGCTCAGGTCATGATCTCACTGTTTGTGAGTTCGAGCCCCACATCAGGCTCTGTGCTGACAGCTCAGAGCCTGGAGCCTGCTTCAGGTTCTGTGTCTCCATCTCTCTGTCCCTCCCCTGCTCAAGCTCTGCCTCTCTCTTTATCAAAAATAAATATTAAATAATAATTATTATTATAGAACTTGGGGAAATGAAGGTAATAGGGAAGTGGCAGCCTTCCAGAGCAGTTATACATGTGTCCCCACATGAAGAGGGTGGTCCTGGATGTCCATGGGACCCATCAGGAGGACTCAGCTCTGCCTCCTCAAAATTGCAATCTTTGGGGCACCTGCGTGGCTCAGTTAGTTAAGCATCTGACTTAGGTTCAGGTTATGATCTCATGACTTGTGAGTTCAAGCCCTGCATCTGGGTATGTGCTGACAGTGTGGAGCCTGCTTGGGATTCTCGCTCTTTCTCTCTCTCTCTCTCTCTGCCCCTGTCCCCCACAACCTCAAAATAAATAAATAAACTTAAAAAAAAAGAAAGAAAGAAATTACGACCTTAAACCTTAGGGCAATCATTTCTCCTCTGGAAGCCAGGGTTTCTTCTGTCATTTGGTGATGATGATGGTTAGCCAGTTCGGAGTTTGTTGAGCTCAGAGGCCGGGAAAGTGGGGATATGGTACAGTGACTGCCTCAATAGAAGGGACTCAATGAGTGCGGCCACCATGATTTGTACTGGTTGCAGATAACAGGTTTCCTCCCCACCCCCAAGCCTGATGGAGTAACAATTACACAGCCTTTCCTCCATGGTGTGCCCCTTCCTGCCATTGCAGAATGTTCCCTATGCATTGCTTTTCAAATGATTGCCTTAAAGATTCTTGAGGACAAACAGTCCTCAGGGTGTCTCTGTGGTTGGTTGGGGGTGGGAAAACATCTACAAGCTATTTCTCAACCCGTAGAGCATTGAATTCCGTCGCAAGGTGAGCCATGTCTGTGACACGGGGCACCTGGCTGGCTCGGTTGGTAGAGCATGTGACTCTTGACCTCAGGGTCATGAGTTCAAGCCCCAAGTTGGGTGTAGGGATTACTTTGAAATAAAATATTTAAAAATCAGGGAGCCTCAGTGGCTCAGTCAGTTGAGCATCCAATTCTTGATTTTGGCTCACAGTTCAGGAGATTGAGCCCCGTGTCAGGCTCTGCAATGACAGCACAGAGCCTGCTTGGGAAACTCTCTGCCCCTCCTCTGCTTGTGCTCTTGCACTCTCTCTTAAAATAAATAAACTATAGAAAAGAAAACCAACCAAATATTGTGCCTGACCTTTTACAATGGCAGAGGAAATGGAGGTTTTCATGACCCTTAAGAGAGAGGGGGGCAGAATCTGAGATGGAGAAGCTGCATATCTTATAGCTCTCAGGCAGAGATTCATGGGAGGAAGAAAGTCTTAGCTCATGTCTGTCTGTCTGTGAGTCACTGGACTCATCATCAGTCTCATCAATCAATCATCAACCAGATGTCCACACACCTTTTTTTTTTCTTTACTTTTTAAAAATTGTGGTATGGGTGCCTGGGGGGCTCAGTTGCTTAAGTCTCTGACTCTTGATCTCAGCTCAGGTCTTAATCTCGGAGTCCTGAGTTCAAGCCCTGTACTGGGCTTCATGCTGGGTGTAAAGCCTACTTAAAAAAAAAAATTGTGGGGATGCCTGGGTGGCTCTGGGTTAAGCATCCAACTCTTGATTTTGGCTCAGGTCATGATCTCATGGCTTGTGGGATTGAGCAAGGAACATGCTTGGAACTCCCCACCCCTCCCGCCCCTCCCTCACTTGTGGTCTCTCTTTCTCTGTGTGTCTAAACAATAAATAATAAAATAAACTTTTAAAAATTTTTAAAAATAAAAATAAAAAAATAATTTTAAAATTGTGGTGAAAAACACATAATATTTACCATTTTAAGTATATAAATTAGTGGCATTAAACACATTTGCATTGTTGCACAGCTATCACCACTACCTAGTTCCAGAACTTTCTCATCACACCAAACAGAAACTCTGCAGCCAACCAACAGGAACTCCCCATTCCCCAGCCCATGGCAACCTGGATCTGCTTCGTGACCCTGTGAATTTGCCTGTTTTGGACATTTCATCTATGTGGAATCATTCGATATGTGGCCTTTTGTGTACGGCTTCTTTCTCTTTGCGAGGCTTATCCATGCTGTAGCCAGTATCAGGGCTTTCTTCCGTTTTCATGGCTGAATAATATTCCGCTGTGTGGATGGACCACATTTTGTCTGTCCCTCTGTTGGGGGACATTTGGGGTGTTTCCACCTTCCGGCAAGTGTGGAGAGTGCCACCATAACCGTTTGTGGACGTTTTTGTTAGCGTCCCTGTTTTCTAAACATATCTTTTGCCCAGTCTTTTCTCTTGGAGGTCAAGGATTTTATCTTTTTAAAAAATTTTTAAAATGCTTTATTTATTTCTGAGAGAGAGAGAGAGAGGGAGGGAGACAGCGTGAACAGGGGAGGGTCAGAGAGAGAGGGAGACACAGAATCCGAAACAGGCTCCAGGCTCTGAGCTGTCAGCACAGAGCCCGACGCAGGGCTCGAACCCAGAACCGTGAGATCATGACCTGAGCAGAAGTCGGACGCTTAACCAACTGGGCCACCCAGGCGCCCCTCTTTTTTTTTTTTTTTTAATGTTTATTTATTTGTTGAGGGGGGGGCAGAGAGACTGAGGGAGAGAGAGAATCCCAAGCAGGCTCCAGACTGTCAGCGCAGAGCCTGACGTGGGGCTCCATCCCAGGAACCGTGAGATCATGGCCTGAGCAGAAATCGAGTCGGATGCTTAACCGTCTGAGCAGCCCAGACACCCCTGGACCTCATCTTCTTTAGCTAAGGGGTCTCCCCGCTAGGTGGCCTGCATGTTAGCACCTGTGACAGTGTGATGTATAATAAGAAATATCCATTTGACCTTCATCCCTGTTTCTGGAGTAAACCTACCAAATCCCTTGGAATTCCCTGTGCTGGGAGTGATGAAAGTTGTCCTTTGTTATGTAAACGAAGCGACTTTTGAAAAGCACCTACGGCCACAGACCCGTGGATGGGACATTTGGACTCTGGATACCCAGAGCAGATGGTGGAGCCAGTGTCTGGCCGCGTGCTCACAGCACTTTCCTTCGTCATCTCTCTGAGCCCCAATTTCGGCACTGGGAAAGGGAACTGAGAACGGGAATCAGAGGCGCCAGGCGGGTTGGAAACCCGTAGCCCTGATGCGGGCAAAAGACTAAACAGAGTCTGCGTTGTTTTGTTTCCTCGGCTTCCGCTTTGTGACTGGAGGCCCCGGAAGGGCGGGTGCTTGCAGCACTGACCGCAGAAAGGGGCTCCAGGCGTCTACTCCTGTGACTTCCTCCATCAGGAGCCCTTGGGGCTCCCCTCAGTGACACACCATCCCTGCGCACACCGTCTGCTCCCCAAACTTGGCCCGAGCTCCTCGAAATAGTCTGGAGTAGGCAGGATTTTCACTCTGCTCCAGAGATGAGGAGCTGGGGCCCAGAGGTGTCTCTGTGGCCAGCCCAGTCCCATCCATGCACGTTTGTGAGCTCGTGGGCTCTGCTTGCCTGCAGGCGGGACACTCAGCCTGGGGAGGACATGACTCACCTAAGGCCACCAGCCTTGGAACCCGGGAGCAGCGGACTCCAGACCATGTGTCCCTCCGGGCCCCTACCCGGCTGGCTCCCCAGGAACAAGTGAGGTGGCCAGGACAGGTGAAGGGTCCTCCCGTTGCCACCTGAGTCATTCATGGAGACCCTCTGTGCTGCTGGTTCAGGGACAGCTCACACATACCTCACGGGGCAGTGTGCAGGCAGAAGCTCTCTCTCTCTCTTAATCTGAAGGGTGGCCCTGTGAGGGCCCTGTGAGATATTCCCATTTCACAGAATAGGAAAGAGAGGCTCAGTGGAATGAAATGGCTCCTTGCCAACAGCACACAAGTAACCGGCTCCGGGTCCCAGACTGTCCCTCGAACTCCACAACCTCACAACTGTCTTCTGACTCAGACAGTTGTGTTCCTTCCATGGAAGCTCATCAGGCCCTGGCCGGTGCTGGAAGTGGACTTGGGATTCACAGTGGACCGCTTCCGGAAGGGCGTGGTGGAGGCACACGGCCAAAGCCATGTGTGTAAGAGTAACCTGGTCTCGCAGTACCCTGTTGGTGCTCGGAAGGGCGTCCAGGGCCCGGCCTCTTCTTCGGTGCCCATAGTGCAGAGCCCTCCCTCAGACCCAGGAGTCCGGGCCCCCAGCCCCTCCTCCCTCAGACCCAGGGGTCCCGACCCCCAGCCCCTCCTCCCTCAGACCCAGGAGTCTGGTACCCCAGCCTCCTCCTCCCTCAGACCCAGGAGTCCAGGCCCCCAGCCCCTCCTCCCTCAGACCCAGGAGTCCTGACCCCCAGCCCCTCCTCCCTCAGACCCAGGAGTCCAGGCCCCCAGCCCCTCCTCCCTCAGACCCAGGAGTCCTGACCCCAGCCCCTCCCCCTCAGACCCAGGAGTCAGGCCCCCAGCCCCTCCTCCCTCAGACCCAGGAGTCCTGACCCCCAGCCCCTCCTCCTCAGACCCAGGAGTCCTGACCCCCAGCCCCTCCTCCCTCAGACCCAGGAGTCCTTACCCCCAGCCCTCCTCCCTCAGACCCAGGAGTCCTGACCCCAGCCCCTCCTCCCCAGACCCAGGAGTCCTGACCCCCAGCCACCTCCTCCCTCAGACCCAGGAGTCCGGGACCCCCTCCCTCCGACCCAGGAGTCCAGACCCCCAGCCCCTCCTCCCCAGACCCAGGAGTCCAGGCCCCCAGCCTCTCCTCCCTCAGACCCAGGAGTCCGCCCCCAGCCCCTCCTCCCTCAGACCCAGGAGTCCAGGCCCCCAGCCTCCTCCTCCCTCAGACCCAGGAGTCCGGGGCCCCCAGCCTCCTCCTCCCTCAGACCCAGGAGTCCAGGCCCCCAGCCCCTTCTCCCTGCTGCTCACTCTGGCTAAGAAACTGTTCTTCTCAGGCCTCAGGCTCACACTCTGAAAAAGGAGACCCCTCCTCTCTTGCTTCCTGGGAGAGGATGTAACTCCCGGAAAAATAAGTCTTCTTCTCCCCTCTCTTTTTCTGTTTCTGTTTCCTCCAGGGACGTGGGCACAGCGCCGGGAGCTGGGATGTGGCTGCAGGGCCGGGGTCGTGGGCAGACAGGGCCCTGCAGGCCCCGCAGCCGCTTCCCAGGGGCAGAGGATGGGCCAGCTGTTACCCCTGCCTCCCTCCCTCCCTCCCAGGATTTCCGAAGAATCTTGGAGGCCTAGGTGTTTCCCAGAATTCCGGGTGTTGGCTGCCACTGCCCAGGGGCTCCCCTGAGGGGCCCCGAGTTCCTGGAAGTCCAGAGGCAATCTGCTTCCCGATTTGGATCTTGGCCGATCCTGGAGCGCCTCGCCTAGGGTCCCACCTCCCTGGGAGCCCCTCACCCCACCCCTGTCACGACTGGCCACTCTGGGATGCCCCCCAGCAGCTGGGTAGGGGTGGAGGGGGTCCCAGCGCTGGGCTCTCTCCCTCCCACTTGCCCTCTCCTCCTCCGCCGCCCTCCCTCCTTCCTGTTCTCTCCTTTCCCTCCTTCCTCTTTCTCTTTCCTCTCGCCACCTACCATTCTGTGTCACCAGCGCGATCTCACTCATCCACTCACACATATTCGTTGGCACCTACTGAGTACCGGCCGGTCCGCATCCTGCACGGTCACAAACAGGACAGGCAGAGGCTGCGCCTGCTGGTGGCTGGTGTGGAGCTTGCGTTCTGACAGGCGAGATGCCCCTTATCCAAGAGCAGCAGTCAGCGGGCAAGTTATGCGTCAGGCAGGAAGGTGGGAAATGCTGTGACAGACAAGAAGGGGCTGTGTGTGGGGGGGTGCGGGTCCTGGGGGGGGCACCGCCTCCCTCTTCCCTTCTCTCTCCCTCCTTTCCATCTTTCGTCCCTTCTCTCCCCTCCCTCCTTCCCTCCCCCTCTCTCTCTCTCCCCCCTGCCTCCTTCCGCCCTCTGTCTCTTCACATCTACACTCTCCCAAAGCACTTGCTTGTCCCCCAGGGGGCAGGCAAGGAATCTCTGAGAAGGGCCCTTGCCTGAAATGAGGCAAATGCCGGCAGAAGGAGCTCAGGGAGCTCCCTCCCGGTCTCCTCGGGGTCCTCTGCTCAGCCTCAGGCTGTGCTCCGCCTTCCCTCCAGCCCCACAGCGCCCGCCTGCGTCCCAGCTCAGACTCACTCAGAGAAGACCTGGATGGTAGTCCTCCGTCAGACACCCTGGCCCGAAGGGCCCGGGCCCTGCATCCAGCCTGTCCCTCGGGGGCACTCACAGCCAACGTGCCCTTCCCAGCTCCCAGCCCCTCCAGAGCTTTCCAGGATGAACCCCAGCCCCTGAATCTGCCAATCCAAACCCTGCTTCAGGTGAACCCAGCCAGGCACTGCACCCCCCCACCCCGCGGTTTCACCTATATGCTTCCATATCAACCACTCTAGACTTTGGTGACTGGCCCAGGACACTTCCTGCCTTGCATGCCCTTCAGACTCCACTTTCTAAACACCAGCCCTACCCCCCGCCCTTACCTTGGGTAATTCCGCATCAGTCAAGATTCTGCTCCTCCGGGCCATCACCTCCACCAGGAAGCCTGCCCTGACTCTCCAGCTCTGTCGGTGCATCCATGCACTGGTCTTTGATCCTCTGTTTACACAGCTGTCTCCTCCACAAGACTGGCATCCCCTCAAGGGCAGGGCCCAGGTCTGAGTCATCTCTGTGCGCCTGGCATCACCCCGCCAAGAGCCTGGCCCACCAGCGGTGCAGGCGATGTCCCTAGAGTGAACAATGTTCTTCTCCCCTGCCTTTTCTCCATTTCTGCCTTATTATCTCCCCACTCTTCGCTCCTGCTGTCCTGGCGCTCTGTAAACAAGACCCTGAGGTTTTCTGATGATGATGGAAATCTTGGGAGGGCCATATGTACCCAGGGCAGGGATCAGAGATCGGCCTCCACCGGGTGAGGGTTCTGGGAGAGAAGACTGTTAGTGAGGGCAGCAGGAGGTGATCCCACCACTACCGCTTGCCTCCTGGGGAGTGCCTGGTCCCATCTGTCCTTGTCAGCCTCGGTCATCTCTCCCTGCAAGGAATTCTGGGAGACTGGACATGTAAATCTGAGGGAGGAGGGGGCTGGGAGCTTGGGCGTTTGGGATTGAGGGAGGACGGGGATGGGGGTCCAGACTCCTGATTCTGAGGGAGGAGGGGCTGGGGGCCTGGACCCCTGGGTCTGAGGGAGGAGGGGGGTCAGGACTCCTGGGTCTGAGGAAGGAGGGGCTGGGGGCCTGGACTCCTGGGTCTGAGGGAGGAGGGGCCGGGGGTCAGGACCCCTGGGTCTGAGGGAGGAGGTGCTGGGGTCAGGACTCCTGGGTCTGAGGGAGGAGGGGCTGGGGGCCTGGACTCCTGGGTCTGAGGGAGGAGGGATAGGGGTCCCGGACTCCTGGGTCTGTGGGAGGAAGGGGCTGGGGGCCTAGATCCTGGAAAAGGAAACCATTGGAGCTTAAAGTCCTGGTCCCTCCTCCCTCATCCACACTCTGGTTTTAGAAACATCTGGTTTTATACAGCTGCTCCACCCGGGCAGGGTGGGGTGGGGGCTGGGCAGCCAAATGCCCAGCTTCTGAGTGGAGCCTGGGCTTTCCCCACCCCCAACCCTGGGGTAGAGGAATCTCCCTCCCCTCCTGCTCTGGGCTCAGCTCCCACCGGAGGATCCATCATCCTGACACAGCCAGACACCAGGCAGCCCGGGCTCCAGGCAACAGCGTCACAGATGCAGCCACACCCTGGTGAGGTAGGTGGGGTGCCTCGCACTTGGGCCCTGAACTGGCCTCCCCGACAGCCAGGCTCGGGCAAGGCCCAGCCTAGTGATGGCCCCCCACACCCCGCCTCCCCTGGGAAAACCAAGGAGTGAGGACTCGGTGTCCTGCAGGGGAAAAGCTCCGGGGCAGCCTGGACCGGATGGGGCCGCAGGGAGAAAGAAAGGAGCACTGAGAGACAGAAAACACAGAGAGAATCAGTGAATGAGAGAGAGAGCGTGCGAGACACAGAAAAACCCATACAGCGATGGAGCCTCAGAAGGAGATGCACAGAGATGCAGGGAGACCGAGGGAGTCAGAGACAGAGGAAGAGAGAGACAGAGACAGAGAGAAGAGAAACAGCCGCTGAGAGAAACAGGGAGAAACACAGAAAAACTGGGAGATTGGGATGGGGAGGGGAGATACGAATAAAGATGTTCAAGGAGAAACAGAAGATGAACAAATACAAAGGAAACAAAGGCAGAGACGCACAGGAGACTGAGAAAGGAAGAGGACATTCAGAGTGGGAAAGTCAGGGACACCAACAGTCAGAAATGAAGAGACAGACAGACAGACACCAGAGGGAAGCAGGTAGAAAAGGACACAGATAAAGGGGGAGGGAGAGAGAGACGGAGATAGGGACGCATGGAGAGAAACAGACAGCAACACAAGGAGAGACCTAGACAGGTGGACAGAGAGGTAGAGCCAGAGTGACAAAGTAACAGAGACTCAGAAAAGGAGATGGGGGTGTACATCCAGGGGCAGAGGGAGAAGCAGAGAGAGAGGCACCTATAGAGGGAGAGAGATGGGCATTGTCAGTTCCCAGGAAGAGAAACAGAAAGAATTAGATATAGAGAATGGGAGGGGGGGGGAGTGCGGGCAGGAGGGGGGGGTGGGCACGGTCGGTTGAGTTTCCGACTCTTGATACCTGCTCAGTTCAGGATCTCACGGTTCCTGGGATCCAGCCCTGCGTCCGGCTCTCCTCTGACAGCTCGGAACCTGCTTGAGATTCTCTCTGTGTCCCTCTCTTCCTGCCCCCCCGCCGAATAAATAAAAAATAAATAAATAAATAAAATATTAAAAACAAAACTTTAAAAAAGATACACAGAAATTTTTTTTAATCATGGAAAGAAGGGCATGGAAACAGTGGCATTTATCACTGAGTCTCCTGGTCCTGAGGGGCTGAGGGCTTAGATCCCCAGGACCCCTCTCTTTGGGTCTGACTCTGGCTCACGTTGCAGGGGCTTCCTGGGGGCCGCCGACCCACAACCCTGTGAGTTCGCCCGGGAGCCCTTGGGAGACAAAGGCCGGCGGCCACCCGCCTCCGCATCCCTGGCACACGCGCACACCCACGCATGCAGACTCCCAGCCACTCCCAGCTGCTGCCAGACAGCGCGCCCCACAGCCGCGCACGTGTGCGCATTTTCTCCATCCCCGGGGCTTTGAGCCGAGCGGCTGGGGTGCGGGGTGCCTGGCGGGGGCGGAGGAGATCGGACAGATAGGGGGGAAAGACGGGCGTTGGGGGGCCTGGAGGCAGAAGGAGAGCGAAGGAGAGGAGCGCAAACAAAAATGGAGACAGACAAGAAGGGGGGAAAGCGGAGAGCCGGAGAAGGCCGGGTGCGACGGAGGGGAGGCCTGGGAGGGCAGGCAAGGGCGCGACGGCGGCCCTGGGAACAGAGGCCGTCGGGCGCGGGGGTGCGGGCAGTGGCGGGAAGCGGGTGGAGCTGCCGGGCTCGGCCGTGACCTCAGAGCCCCTGGCCCAGCTCCGCCCTGACGTCAGCCTTCCTCCGCCCCCGCCTGCGTCGGGCTTCAAATGACCCCCGGGCTCCCCAGCCACAGAGAGACCCGGGAGCCAGCAGGAGAGGAGCGCCCGCCGGACCCACAGCGATGAGACAGGTGCGTGCGAGAGTGCGGCCGAGCGGGGCCTGCTGGCACCCGTGTGCCCACGTGGGTGGGCGCACCGCGCGCGTTCCCGTGCGTAACGGCGACCGTCAGTGTAGGACAGTCTGAGGCCGAGCATTGGGGTTCCATTCCCCTCTGTAGGTGGCCATCCCACCGGCAGTATAGATGTGACGAGTCCGTGCTTATCCTGCTCGAAGTCCGCGTCTGTGTGCGGGGTGCGGGTGGGGACGCAGGGCGGTATTACCCTGGTTGGCACACGGTCTGGATTTCTCCTCGGCTCCAATAATTATTAAGTTGAACCAAACGAAGTCACCGTTGTCTGGTTACTTTTGCCCTTTCAAAATGGCAATTTCATACGGTTCAACCTTAACCGTTACTATTTCTTCTTGCTCCGGACCCACAGGTGTGTCCGTGTGTTTCTTGCCCTGTGGGCATCCCTTCTAGGCTTAGCTCCTTTCTGCTCAAGGGCATGTGCTCCCAAGTTCACCTGCATGGCTGTTTGGGGGGAGTCTCAGGATCACTTCAGTTCTTAAAGAGCTCAAATTGGGGAGGGGCAGAGAGACGGGGAGAGACCGAATCCCAAGCAGGCTCTGCGCTGCCAGCACAGAGCCCAACATAGGGCTCAAACCCACCAGTGGTGAGAACATGATCTGAGCTGAAACCAAGATTCAGCCACTTAACCGTCTGAGCCCCCCAGGTACCCCAGGATCACTAAGTTCTAAGAGCAAGTGTCTGGGGTTATCTTCTAGAACATGAATATTTTCCTATGTGGGCACACTCTGTGTGCCTCTCGTCATGTGTGATTATATGTGTGCGGCTGTGTGTCCACAGCTGACACAGGTGTGCTTCTGAGTGTTGGCATTAGAGCCCTGTGTTCACCCACCTGTCTCAACGTGAATTGGGTCACCGCCAGAATCTCAGGCAGGGCTGGGTTTGGGGCCAAAGGACAGAGAAGGAGAATTCCAGAAGAAATAATAATGTAATTACTAATATTGAGCAATTACTAGCACCAGGCCGAAAGCTCTACCTATATAGAAACTAAAAGTTGTATCTTATAGAAACATAAAAGCGAATTTCAATAATATATTTTATTCAATGCAGTGTATGAAGGGTCATCAAACTTTCTGTACAAAGCTGGACAGTCGATATTTGAGGGTTTTGTGTGCCATCTGGTCTCTATTGCAACTAGTCAACTTTAGCATAGCACGAAAACAGCCACAGACAATATGTAAACAGATGAGTGTGGTTCTGTGGCAGTAAAACTTGATTTAAGGATGCTGAAATTTGAATTTCATGTCATTTTCATATGCCACAAAAGTTTGGTGTGTTTTTTTTTTTTTTTTTTTACTTTTTTCTGCCCATTTATTTTTTTAAGTTTATTTTGAGAGACAGAGAGAGCACAAACGCGGAGGAGGGACAGAAAGGCAGTGAGAGAATTTGAAGCAGGCTCCTGACTGTCAGCACGGAGCCCAAAGTGGGGCTTGAGATCATGACCTGAGCAGAAATCAAGAGCTGGATGCATAACCAGCTGAGCCACTCAGGTGCTTCTTTTTTCACCCATTTAAAAATGTAAAAACATGGGGCGCCTGGGTGGCTTAGTCGGTTAAGCGTCCGACTTTCGCTTAGGTCATGATCTCGCGGTTCGTGGGTTCGAGCCCCACGTCAGGCTCTGTGCTGACTGCCAGCTCAGAGCCTGGAGCCTGTTTCAGTCTGTGACTCCCTCTCTCTCTGACCCTCCCCTGCTCACGCTGTCTCTCTCTGTCTCCTAGAAATAAATAAAACATTTAAAAAATAAAAATAAAAAAAATAAAAATGTAAAAACTTGAGGCACCTCACTGGCTCAGTCAGTAGAGCATGTGACTCTTGATCATGGGGTTGTAAGTTTGAGCCCCATTATAGAGATTATTTAAAAATAAAACTTTTTTTTAAATTTTTTAATGTTTTATTTATTTCTAGGAGAGAGAGACAGTGTGAGCAGGGGAGGGTCAGAGAGAGAGGGAGTCACAGACTCTGAAACAGGCTCTAGGCTCTGAGCTGGCAGTCAGCACAGAGTCCGACGCGGGGCTCGAACCCATGAACCACGAGATCATGACCTAAGCGAAAGTCAGACGCTTAACCGACTAAGCCACCCAGGCGCCCCTAAAAATAAAATCTTAAACAAACAAACATAAAAACCAGTCTTAGCTTGCAGAGTTGAAATGAAAAGGGCAGCAGGCATTTGGCTCAGAGGCCGTAATGTGCCAACCCTTGCTATTAGAAATATAATTTCATGGGGCGCCTGGGTGGCTCAGTTGGTTGAGTGTCTGACTTCGAGTCAGGTTATGATCTCATGGTTCGGTTCGTGAGTTTGAGCCCCGCATTGGCTCTGTTCTGACAACTCAAGAGCCTGGAGTCTGCTTCCAATTCTGCATCTCCCCCCACTGATCCTCCCCCCAAATAATAAATATTTAAAAATTTAAAAAAAAAGAGGGGCGCCTGGGTGGCTTAGTCGGTTAAGCGTCCGACTTTCGCTTGGGTCATGATCTCGCGGTTAGTGGGTTCAAGGCCCGCGCCAGGCTCTGTGCTGACTGCCAGCTCAGAGCCTGGAGCCTGTTTCAGTCTGTGACTCCCTCTCTCTCTGGCCCTCCCCTGCTCATGCCGTCTCTCTCTCTCTCCTAGAAATAAATAAAAATATTTAAAAAAAAATTTAAAAGAAAGAAATATTATAATTCATGAATGGATGCATTGGACTATATTTGCTACAACATAACATAAAACTTCACAATGAGATTTTTTTTTAATTTTTATTTATTTTTGAGAGACAGAGAGACAGAGCATGAATGGGGGAGGAGCAGAGAGAAAGGAGACACAGAATCCGAAGCAGGCTCCAGGCTCTGAGCTGTCAGCACAGAGCCCGACGCGGGGCTCGAACCCACAAACCGTGAGATCGTGACCTGAGCCAAAGTCAGACGCTTAACCAACTGAGCCACCCAGTCGCCCCCACAATGAGATTTTTAAAACTATCATTTCAGTACGAAACCATTATGAAAAACATTAATATTTTACTTTCTGTTTTTCAAAGGAAGGATTCAAAATCCAGACACATACATAGCACATCTCATACAGACACTGTATTTTCTTCTTCTTCTTCTTTTTTTTTTAATGTTTTATTTCTGACAGAGAGAGACAGCATGAACAGGGGAGGGTCAGAGAGAGAGACACACACAAAATCCAAAGACAGGCTCCAGGCTCTGAGCTGTCAGCACATAGCCTGACGCGGGGCTCGAACCCACGAACTGCAAGATCATGACCTGAGCCGAAGTCGGACGCTCAACCAACTGAGCCACCCAGGCGCCCCATAGATGCTATATTTTCACTGGAGGCACTTAATCTGTATTTAGATTTCATAAAATTTACACTTGAAAGAGAAGCTTCCCACACCCTACTTCTTTCAGACACACTTAAAAGCTTTCCAATAACTGAATTAAGTATCAGTTTCTAAACTTAAATATTTAAATAAAATTAGAATTTCACTTCCTCTGTCATTCTGGCTGCTTTCCAAGCACTCAGTAGCCACACGTGGCGGGTGACTCCTGTACTGGACAACACAAATCTGTATCTTAGTGACCCACTTAACTCATAATAAACCCATGAGGCGGGAGCAGGTGACACATGAGGCAGTTCAGTGTAGGGGACGATGGAGCCAGACTGCCTGGGTGGCCTTGGGCAAGAGAATCATCTCCCCGTGCCTCAGTTTCCTCACATGGAATAGGAGCGATAACAGTATCTACCCCATGAAGCAGTACTTAGCACGCAGAAGGGGCTAAATCTCCATTTTACAAGACATGAAAACAGAGGCACCCCTCTTTGATTCTGAGCTCTCCCAGCAGCATGTACTGGGCACTTGACCCTGGCCCGGGGGGACCTGGGCAGTGGAGGAGAATGTGGCCATGCCTTTGGCAAGTCAGAGAAAAGATTTCCTCCACCTGTGAGCTTCATGACCTTCAGCGAGCCCTTGTCCTGGCTAATCAGTCCTCAGTTTTGCCATGTGCATGGTGGCAGTAAACATTCTTTGTCTCCCCCTCCCCCCCAAGGCTCTCCTGAAGAGTAAAGCCAGTATGTAAGCTGGTGACTCAGTGACCAGATTCCTGGGGTTCACATCTTGGCTTCTCTGCTATCCAGGTGTGACCTTGGGCAGGCTGCTGCACCTCTCTGTGACTCAGTTACCTGGTCTGTAAAATGGGGATGATAGTAACAAGTACCTCCTCGTACGGTTGTTGTGAGGATTCAGATAAGTTAGTTTCTGGGGGCACCTGGCTGGCTCAGTCTGTTAAGACTGGGACCTCAGCTCAGGTCAGGATCTTGGGGTTTGTGAGTTTGAGTCCCGCCCTGGGCTTGCTGCTGTCAGCATGAAACTGCTTCTGATCCTGTCTCCCTCCCCTTCTCCACCCCCCTCCCCCACTTGTGCTCTGTCTCTCAAAACAAAAAAAATTTTTTTCTGGAAAAGGCTTACAGCAGTACCTGATACATATCAGACTGCATTATTTTTTAGATGATGATGATGATTGTATCAACACTAAGAAACCTTTGATTGTGAGATGAGTGATTATTTTATGTGCCACTAAGAAGTGCGGGCGGGGAGGTGGGGGGGAACCCCTGTTAATTAAACTGTGACATTCCACTGAGTGTAATCCTCTCGGATTGCAGAGCTGTTTAAAATGTGAAAACAAAAGTAACAGAATCAATATAATCAGGCATTGAGCCCGGCTGGTTGCCACAATTATTCTCATTAATGAAAATACCTTTGCAGTACCTAGGGGAAAAAAAATTTGTTTTTTTTTTTTTTTCTAAACAAAAAGGGGATGTTACAATGGCTTGGGAGGGTGGAAAACCTAGATCTTCTCTTTCCCAAGGAGGATTTCAAGATTCTTTTCCCGTGTTATCCCCTCTCTTCGCACCTAGCAGGACGTGCGCAAGCCCACCCCGGCCGCCCGCCACTGCTCCGGCCTGGCCCGGCGGGTGCTGACCGTCACGTTCGCGCTGCTCATCTTGGGCCTCATGACCTGGGCCTACGCCGCCGGGGCGCCGCTGGCCTCCGATCGCTACGGCCTCCTCGCCTTCGGCCTCTACGGGGCCTTCCTCTCGGCGCACCTGGTGGCGCAGAGCCTCTTCGCGTACCTGGAGCACCGGCGCGTGGCGGCGGCGGCGCGGCGCGCGGCGGCGCGGGGGCCCCTGGACGCGGCGGCGGCGCGCAGCGTGGCGCTGACCATCTCCGCGTACCAGGAGGACCCCGCGTACCTGCGCCAGTGCCTGGCGTCCGCGCGCGCCCTGCAGTACCCGCGCGCGCGCCTGCGCGTCCTCATGGTGGTGGACGGCAACCGCGCCGAGGACCTCTACATGGTGGACATGTTCCGCGAGGTCTTCGCCGACGAGGACCCCGCCACCTACGTGTGGGACGGCAACTACCACCAGCCCTGGGAACCGGCGGCGGCGGGCGCGGCGGGCGCCTACCGGGAGGTGGAGGCCGAGGACCCCGGGCGGCTGGCGGTGGAGGCGCTGGTGAGGACGCACCGGTGCGTGTGCGTGGCGCAGCGCTGGGGCGGCAAGCGCGAGGTCATGTACACCGCGTTCAAGGCGCTCGGCGACTCGGTGGACTACGTGCAGGTGAGCGGAAGGCGGCCCCTCCCCACGGTGCCCCTGACGCCCGGCGTCCCTTTAATCTGGGATTTTTTTTTTTTTTTTTTCAGTGATTGGAACGAACCTCTTTCCAACTCCCTTTATTTATTCATCCATTCAAAGCAGGGATTCTTTCCTTCATTCGTTTCTAACATCCCTCTATCCGTCCTTCCGACATGGAGACCACTCATTTGTTTTATTCATTCATTCAGCGATTCATTAATTCCTTCCCTCCTTTATTCATCCAGCCTCTAGAAAGCATACTCTTTCTTTCACTTCTACCCATTCTTTGCTTTAATTGAAGTGTAGATGACATCTTATGCTGTTACATCCATCTCTCCAATATGGAGATCATTCGTCTTATTCATTCATTTATCTGCTGGATGCAGACTCTTTCCTTCACTTATTCACTCATTCGTCCATCTGGTCATCCACTCATTCTGAAGATGTATTCATTTGTGCATCTCATATAGGATTTATTTATTTGTTTGGTTGTTTAAGATTTTAAGTAATTTCTACACCCAACATGGGGCTCAGACTCACAACCCCAAGATCAAGAGTTGTATGCTCCACCTACCACCAGCCAGGCGGCCCACATCCAGCGTATTTTCATCCTTTCAATGTAGAGATTTCTTGCTTTCTTCATCTAGTGTAGAGATTCTTTCCTTTTGGGGCGCCTGGGTGGCTCAGTCGGTTGAGCTTCCGACTTCAGCTCAAGTCATGATCCCATAGCTCGTGGGTTCAAGCCCCACATCAGGCTCTGTGCTGACAGCTCAGGCCCTGGAGCCTGCTTCTGATTCTGTGTCTCCCTCTCTCTGCCTCCTTCCCCACTAACTCTTTGCTCGCTCGCTCTCCTTCACAAATAATTAAACATTAAAAAAAAAAAAAAAGAAATTCTTACCTTGACTCATTGATTCATACGTCCATTATCCACTTAACATGGAGACTGTGCATTCATTTATTCATTCACTTACCCATTGAACGTGGGGATTCTTTTATTCCCTTCCTTCATTCATTCAGTGTCAAGATTCCTTTGTTCATTTATTCATCCTCTTATCTAATCAATATATTCATTTGCTCAATTAGTCATTCATCCATTCAATGTAGAAATTCATTCATTAATGCACTGCATTGCTTTTCTATGGCAGCAAAACAAATTACCACAACTTTGGCAGCTTGAAACAAAACACTTATTATCTCATAGTTTCCATGAATCAGGAGTCTGGGCAGAGCTTAACTGGATTCTCTGCTCAGGGTATCATCAGGCTACAATCATGGTGTCAGCTGGGTCCTATCTAAGGCTTGGGGCCTCTTCCAAGCTCATGTGTTTGTCTGCAGATTTCAACTTTGTCTCTTCCAGATCAACAAGAGAAAGCCTTAGACTTCTAGACCCCTTTTCAGAGGGCTTGCCTGATTAGGTCAGACCTACCCAGAAAATGCCAACAGATTAGGGATATATTACATTGCAAAACTGCTTTGCTATTTGTATATAAGGTAGTATAATCATGGGAGTTATGTTCCATCATTTTTGCCATTTTCTGTGGGTTAGAAGCAAATTACATGTCTCACCCATGCACCAGAGGAGGGTATTATACAAGGGCATGGGTCTTGGGGAGGTCATCTTAAAATGTGATTAGGCATTGATAATGATGACAAAATTCAAATTTATGTTCAGATTGGCTGTAAAATGTCCCTGCAGCTCCCCACCCCGTGGTACCCTCCCCTCAAGTGCCAGCCCCGGGCAGGGATCTGGCCTGATCCTGCCCCTTCTGCTCCACAGGTTTGTGACTCAGACACGAGGCTGGATCCCATGGCATTACTGGAGCTGGTGCGAGTGCTGGATGAGGACCCCCGGGTAGGGGCTGTTGGGGGAGACGTGCGGATCCTTAACCCCCTGGACTCCTGGGTCAGCTTCCTAAGCAGCCTGCGGTACTGGGTGGCCTTCAACGTGGAGCGGGCTTGTCAGAGCTACTTCCGCTGTGTGTCCTGCATCAGCGGTCCCCTAGGTGAGCAGAGGTGGGGCTTGGGAGGGCCATGGAAGGGGTGGAGGGGGAGAAGGGGAACCAGAACGGGTTGAGGATGTGACTGAGGTTGGGGACAAAGATGGAGCTGTGGCAGGAATTGGGGACAGGTGAGACGAGACGGTGGGATGGTGTTGGCGGGGCTGGAGAAAGCGTGTGGATGGGGATTGGTGCTGGGAGGTTTGGGGAAGGGGATGGGATGCATCTGGAGTCAAGGACAGGGGTGGGGCCAAGTCTGGGGCTGGCGAGGGGTTTGGGATGGGGACGGGCAGGGGACGGGACTGAGAATGGATACGGGGTGGAGAATGGATGTGGGTGTGGCCCCGGGGCGGGACTGGGGCAGGTGTGGGTATAGGACTGAGGTATGGGGTTGAGGGTATCGGGTTAAGGAAGGACCGGTGTTGAGAACGGGATCAGGGCTGGACTTGTCGCTGGAGGTAGGGCTGAGGGCAGGACCGAGGTGGCTGAGGATGGGGCTGGAATCGGAGGCGAGTTGGGTCGGAGGTAGGACTGGGGACAGTACTGGGGACAGTAGAGGATGATGCTCCCCCTGGACCCCCCAGGCCTGTACAGGAACAACCTCCTGCAGCAGTTCCTCGAGGCCTGGTACAACCAGAAGTTCCTGGGCACCCACTGCACCTTCGGGGACGACCGGCACCTCACCAACCGCATGCTCAGCATGGGCTATGCCACCAAGTAAGCCGAGGGCTCGGGTGGTTGTGTGTGTGCGTGTGTGCGCATGCACGTGTGTGCACGGGGCGTGCTGGAAATTCTCCAAACCCAAAATACCTCGCAGGACAGTGGGCTCTGCCAAGTGAGACATTAGGGGAGAGTGGGGGACACCAGAAGGGACAGGGTGGCAGTTCCTTTGATCATGTGACCCAGTGGGCTCTACCAAGTGAGTCAAGGTGAGGGCCGCGATTCCACCTGGGAGACACAACATGAGATTGGGCCCAGAGGGCTCTGCCACGGGCAGCACAGCTTCCTCCCAGTGAGGGGGGAAGGGAAAGAGATACACAGAGTGGGATCTAGTGAGCAAGTGAGCGAGAAGAATCACATGTTTCAAGAAGAGTTGTAATTGGGTGAAACTAGGGGAGTACAGCCTCCACCACGTCAAGTTCAGGCGGGGGAGGAAGGAGAGAATTCTACAAAGCTAGACCCCATGAAAGGGCCGGAGAGACCTTGGGGTATACCGAGGGAACCTATGCATTCATTCACTCATCAAGTATTTATTACAGTGGTTTTAAAAAAAACTTTTTTTAATGTTTGTTTATTTTTGAGAGAGAGAAATCAAGAGAGGGACAGAGAGAGAGGAAGACCCAGAATCCGAAGCAGGCTCCAAGCTGAGCTGTCAGCACAGAGCCCAATGCGGGTCTCAAACCCACAAACCAAGAGATCACGACCTGAGCTGAAGTCGGATGCTTAACCGACTGAGCCACCCAGACGCCCCACATTGGTTTTTTTTTTGTTTGTTTGTTTTTTTACGTTTGTTAATTAAAGTGATCTCTACGCCCATTGTGGGGTTTGGCCCAGTGATCAAGAGCCACACGCTCTCCGGCTGAACCAGCCAGGTGCCCCTCATTATAGTGTTCGAAGCCCTGAGCACAGCAGAGACACAAATTCAGGCTCACACCCACTGGGGAGACCGTAAATACATAGTTGATGGCACATGCCGTCCCGTTGGATAATCCAGGAAAAGTGGGTATAGGGTGTTTGGGAGTAGGGAATGGAGTGTTAACTAGGACGCCCCAGGAGGGGCAGAGGTGGAGGCTGGACATGGTGCCGCCGGAGCCCTAGCAAGGGGGGAGCGAATCGGGGGAAGGACGGAATGGTAACGGGGGTGTCCTCACAAAAGGCTTGGAGGCCACTTGAAAACTCTGAACTACGGGCAGAGGGGTGAGGTGCTACCTGTAAGTGGATCCCTCTGGCTGCTGTTTGGAGTACCGAGTGCAGGAGTCAAGGGCAAGGCAGGGAGGCTGCACAGGGGAAGGAGACCGAAGCCGTCAAGTAATACCCTGAGGATAGAGTAGTCGGACACCTCCTAAGCAACCGACTGCTGGCGGCCACCTGATGACGTTCCCTAAGAGGGATTTTAGCTTTGCGTGGGCTTAGCGGGAAAACGGGGTGGGGACTGATTAGGATGTCTGCTGCGGCCACAGGAAGGGGGCTTGATGGGTCACTTGAGCTCTAAACCACTGGGCTGCCCTGGGTGGGAACACCGCCTGGTCGGTTCCTCACCACAGGGCCTGCCAATAATAGTGAGTGCTGGAGTATTCGTAATGGATTAGTGACAGCATTAGTAATAGGTCAGTAACTGTGATGCCGTTAGTAACGGCGGTAGGGATATTAGTCACAGTGAAAACAGTAGTAGCCGCTGACATGTATTGAGCAACCGGGCCTGAAATCCTGCTTCAGTGCTCCCAGCAGCCCTGTTAGGCGGGACTCGTCGTCGGTCCCCTAGGAGAACCGGCGGCGCAGGGAGGTCCAGCAGGCCCACAGCCCGGTGGCCCCCAGCTCCGCCCTGGCCACGGGGAGCGCGGCGCTGACGCCCGGCCCCGTCCCTCCCGCGCAGGTACACGTCGCGGTCCCGCTGCTACTCGGAGACGCCGTCGTCGTTCCTGCGCTGGCTGAGCCAGCAGACGCGCTGGTCCAAGTCGTACTTCCGCGAGTGGCTGTACAACGCGCTCTGGTGGCACCGGCACCACGCCTGGATGACCTACGAGGCGGTGGTGTCGGGCCTCTTCCCCTTCTTCGTGGCGGCCACGGTGCTGCGGCTCTTCTACGCCGGCCGCCCGTGGGCGCTGCTGTGGGTGCTGCTGTGCGTGCAGGGCGTGGCGCTGGCCAAGGCGGCCTTCGCGGCCTGGCTGCGCGGCTGCCCGCGCATGCTGCTGCTCTCGCTCTACGCGCCGCTCTACATGGGCGGCCTCCTGCCCGCCAAGTTCCTGGCGCTGGCGACCATGAACCAGAGCGGCTGGGGCACCTCCGGCCGCCGGAAGCTGGCCGCCAACTACGTGCCGCTGCTGCCGCTGGCGCTCTGGGCCCTGCTGCTGCTGGGCGGCCTGGTCCGCAGCGCGGCGCGCGAGGCCACGGCCGACTGGGGCGGCCCCGCGCGCGCCGCCGAGGCCCACCACCTGGCCGCAGGGGCCGGCGCCTACGCGGGCTACTGGGTGGTGATGCTGGCGCTCTACTGGGTGGGCGTGCGGAGGCTCTGCCGGCGGCGCGCGGGCGGCTACCGCGTGCAGGTGTGAGTCCCGGAAGCGGGCGGGGACCCCCCCAGGAGCCACGGACTTGCTGGCTGATTCCCTGGGCGCCCCTTTCCCTCCTCTGTGAAGTGACGGCGTCGACCCAAGACTCTTCAGCCTGGACTGTTTGGGGGCTGGGACTTGGGGTCTTTGGGCAGGGGTATTTATTGATCAGGGTGTGGATTTTTAGGGGCAGGGGGAGGCAGGGGTCCCCATATGCTGTTCTGGGGCCCGCTCTCTCCCTGTTCATATTTAATATCCATTTGTACTGTGTGATTAGGATATAATAAAGAATTTTATTTATTTTCTTCTGAGTCTCTCCCCTCCCCCCTTTTTTTTGAGAACTGAAGAGCTACATGGATGAAGATTGAGGACTCATGGGTCAGCTTGGGTATCAGCTGTTTGTTTGTTTTTTTTAATGTTTTTATTTTTTTATTTCTAGGAGAGAGAGAGACAGCGCGAGCAGGGGAGGGTCAGAGAGAGAGGGGGTCACAGATTGAAACAGGCTCCAGGTTCTGAGCTGGCAGTCAGCACAGAGCCCGACGCGGGGCTCGAACCCACGAACCGCGAGATCACGACCTAAGCGAAAGTCGGACGCTTAACCGACTAAGCCACCCAGGCGCCCCGGGTATCAGCTGTTTTTAAAGAAATGTTTATTTTTATGGGGCGCCCCGGGTATCAGCTGTTTTTAAAGAAATGTTTATTTTTATGGGGCGCCCCGGGTATCAGCTGTTTTTAAAGAAATGTTTATTTTTATGGGGCGCCTGGGTGGCTTATGTTTATTTTTATGGGGCGCCTGGGTGGCTTAGTCGGTTAAGCGTCCGACTTTCGCTTAGGTCGTGATCTCGCGGTTCGTGGGTTCGAGCCCCGCGTCGGGCTCTGTGCTGACTGCCAGCTCAGAGCCTGGAGCCTGTTTCAATCTGTGACCCCCTCTCTCTCTGACCCCCCCCTGCTCGCGCTGTCTCTCTCTCTCCTAGAAATAAATAAAACATTTAAAAATTTTTTTAAAAAATGTTTATTTTTGAGAGGTAGAGCATGGGCAGGGGAGGGGCAAAGAGAGAGGGAGACACAGATTCCGAAGCAGGCTCCAGGCTCTGAGCCGTCAGTCAGCACAGAGCCCAATGCAGGGCTCGGATCCCCAAACCGTGAGATCATGACCTGAGCTGAAGTCAGACACTTAACCGACTGAGCCACCCAGGCACCCTAAGCTGTTTTTAAAGTTTTTTTTTTTTTTTAATTGAGAGTGAGCAGGGGAGGGCAGAGAAAGGGAGAGGGAGAATTCCAAGCAGGCTGTGCACCATCAGCGCAGAGCCCCACGTGGGGCTTGAACTCACTGAGGGAACTGTGAAATCATGACCTGAGCAGAAGTCAGGTGCCCCCAGCTGTTTGAACATAGACAGGATACCCTCCTTGTTCAGAGCCTCGGTTCTCTGCCAAGCAGGGACACTAGTCCTATAGGTCAGAGTTGTGAGGGGGAAGTTTCTCGTTCACAGCCACTTAGGGACTACCTTACCATGTGGGGTTCTCTTGAACCCTGAGATCAACATTTGCATGCTCTACCGACTGAGCCAGCCAGGCACCCCATACTGTCTCATTTCTAACAGCAAAACTCCTTGAGAGCTGTTTGTATTTGTCCCCCGTTTCCACAAAGTTCAGCCGTGTAAAACGTATAATTCGATAGACTTGTGCGGCCATTACCAAAATTAATTTTCAGACATTTTCATCACCCCCCAAACGGAACCCCATACCCACAGGCAGCCACTTGCATTCCTCACGCATTCATCCTAAATCCACTGCCACGCCCTAGGCAACCATAATCTACCATGTCTACAGATTTGCCTCTTCTGGAGATTTCACATAAATGACGCGATATGAATCCTTTGTGACAGACTTCTTTTGAGGTTCATTCAGGTGTATGGATCAGTGGCTCATTCCTTTCCAGGGCCAAATAATGCTCCATTGTAGGGATGTATCACATTTGCCTTATACATTTGATGGACATTTGGGATGTTTCCATTTTGTGGCTATTGTGACTAATACTATGAACTTTCACATACAAGTTGTTGTATACACACAGGTGAAATTCTCTCAGGTGGAATTCTCTAGAAGTGGAGTTGCTGAGTCACAGGGTAATCCTATGTTTAATTTATTGCTAGATGATTTTCCACAGTGCCTGTGCCATTTTATATTCCCACCAGCAAAGTATGAGGGTTCTGATTTCCCTACATGCTCACCAACATTTGTTACCACCTGACTTTTTTATTATAGCTTCCCTGGGGGTGTGAAATGCTATCTCACTGTGGTTTTAATTTGCATTTCCCTGATGATTACTATTGCCTCCCACTGACTTTTAAACCCATGCCAATCAGATGGCTTCCCCCAGCCCCACCCCATAGCTCTATAGAAATTGCTCAGGTTTGGGGCGCCTGGGTGGCTCAATCAGTTGGGCGTCCGACTTCAGTTCAGGTCACGATCTCACAGTTCGTGGGTTCGAACCCCGCGTCAGGCTCTGTGCTGACAGCCAGCTCAGAGCCTGGAGTCTGTTTCGGATTCTGTGTCTCCCTCTCTCTCTGACCCTCCCCTGCTCACACTGTCTCTCTCTCTCTCTCAGAAATAAAAAAAAGAAAGAAAGAAATTGCTCAGGTTAAGTTCGTCGGCAATGTCCACGTGGCTAAAACCAAGGGCCGCTTCTCAGGCCTCCTATTTTATGATGTGGCAGCATGTGACCCAGCTGGTCACTCTCCTTGAAATGCTTTCTTTGCTCGGCTTTCAGAATGCCACGGGCTGCCTTGTCTTCCCCCTCGGTTTTCCTTCTCGGTTCCGCTTAACCTTTCAGACTGCTTCACCCTGGAGAAACCTCCTCCTATCCATTTCTCTTAACCATCTACACTCATTTCCTCTGTGTATCCAGTGCTGTGGCTCTGGATGCTTCGATTATGCTCTTGGCTGGAGAAGGGACTTTGGAACTTGTATGTTCAGATCAGACCTCACCCTACATTCCAGACTTCTATCCCCAACCACCTCCGACATTTCCACTTGGGATACCTCATAACCAGACCCAGCTCCTCATCTTCCTCCCCCTCAATCCCCATGAAACCCTCATCTCCGGAGACAGAACTCCGACGTGAGAGCTGCTCACGCTGTGTGCGCTGTGCCCAGCAGTTGCTCCAACCGCGTCGGACTATTTGATTTCTTTTCATTCATTCTTTGACGAAGTCAGTCAATCACAGAACCATTTACCAAGTGTGTATTGAGTTCCACACTTTGCCAGTTTGCAAATGCAGAAATGAATTGAGAGGCAGCACCTGCCTTCCAGGAGCTCTGAGTCGAGTGAGCAGAATGTGATCCAGACTTACATCCCAGGGTGGGTGCCGAGACGCAAGCCTCTGTGACTTCTGTTTTCATAGATGAGGGACAATTTAAATGATCAAAGCTATCAAAGATTATAAAAAATTTTTTAAATGTTTTATTTACTTCTGGAGAGAGAGAGAGAGAGAGGCAGCGTGAGCAGGGGAGGGTCAGAGAGAGAGGGAGACACAGAATCTGAAACAGGCTCCAGGCTCTGAGCTGGCTGTCAGCACAGAGCCCGACGCGGGGCTCGAACCCACAAACTGTGAGATCACTACCTGAGCTGAAGTTGGACGCCCAACCAACTGAGCCACCCAGGCGCCCCAAAGCTATCAAAGATTATAAATTTAACTCCTCAGTTGGCACTGGCCACATCTGACCTGCTTCATGGCCACAAAAAGGCTGGTGGCCACCACGATGGACAGTGCTTTATCTAGAACATTCTCATCATAGCAGAAGGTTCTACTGAACATTGGTCCTGCCCTGACCATTGACACCCGCCCCTTCTCTTTTCTTCCCCTCACACCCACCGCTCTGATCTCTCACACCCACCACTCCGATCCACCAGCAAGCCCCACTGGCTCTACCTTCAGGACAGCCCAAGAACCACTGCTCCTCACTGTCACCACTTTGTCCCTGAGGCTGGATCTCTTTTCTGGATTAAAGCTGTCCAGGTTATCACAGCACCGAACAGTGCTGCCCCCTATGGTCTGGTATCAACGCAGCAGCCATGCAAATCAAATCATGACCTTCCTTGCTTCAAAAACTGCCCATAACGCTCATCTCAGAGGAAAATGCAGACCTTACAGTGGCCAAGGCCCTGCATGATGTGTTCCCCTCACATCCTCTCTGACCTCACTGCATAGCCATTTCCTAAAATCCTGCTCTAGATGCCCTGGCGTCTGGCCATGTCCCCAACACTGGGCACACGCAGGTTGTTTCTGACTTGATGCATGTCTTATTTTGCTTAATTTTCTCGTTTCTCGTCTGACCATCCATTAGGACATAAACTCCATGAGGGTGCAGACTTTTGTCTGTCCTGACTCCTTCACTGCTGTCTCGACAGTCCCTTGAAAATGCCCGGCACACAGGAAGTACTCAGTAAATATTCTCTGAATGAATGTAAAGGGGAATACATCAGTGAACAAGAATGAGTAGATGCCTAGAAGGAGCTTATCTTTCAGGTGAGAAGACACAAACCCAAATAAAACGCACAAGCTGACATTAAGTCCCAATGAATGCTTATGCACAAGCTGAAATAGGGGGACGTCCTTTGAGGGGGAGGCGTAGTCAGGAAAGATGACTTTTGGGCTGGGACATGTGCATTGAGAGGGAGATAGCTTCATGAGGTTCACAATAAAGTCACATCAAGTATGAAGAACAGCACGTGCAAAGGCCCGAACGTGGGACTGAGCTTTGTATGTTCAAGAGCTGAAAAATGGCCAATGGGGGTAGAGAGTAAAGAGGGGGGACAAGAAAAGAGAGTCAGGCAAATACAGTACCAGGCACACAGAGTTGTCGTGGGGATTCAATAGGTTAATACATGTAAAGGCTTTCAGGGGAAACCATAACTGGGTTAACCAGCCATGTAGCCACCCTCTCCACCCTGCTGGAGAGGGTGACAAGAATCATGACAAACGTTGGTGTGCCTGGGTGGCTCAGGTGGTTAGGCAGCCGACTTCGGCTCAGGTCATGATCTCGCAGTTAGTGAGTTCAAGCCCTGCGTCGGGCTCTGTGCTGACAGCTCACAGCCCGGAGCCTGCTTCCGATTCTGTGTCTCCCTCTCCCTCTGCCCCTCCCCTGCTCACACTTGTCTCTGTCTCTCAAAAATAGACAAACGTTAAAAAAAAAAATCATGACAAATGCAAGGAATGAGCAAAGGCCAGACAAACTGCAAGGTAGAAAGATCAAGGGGGAAGAGCGGTAGAGGACCAGGCTTGCCCGGTCAGCCGGACCAGAACCTGGGGGATCTTGGAGGCCTTGACAAGGAACTGGATTCTGTCCCAATGGCAACAGGGAGCCAGTGAAGGCTCTTGAGCAGGAGTAACCCGATCTGACATACTTTATTTATTTATTTATTTTTTTGAAATTTTAATTTTTTTAAAAAATATTTTTATTTATTTCTAGGAGAGAGAGAGAGAGACAGCGTGAGCAGGGGAGGGTCAGAGAGAGAGGGAGTCACAGACTGAAACAGGCTCCAGGCTCTGAGCTGGCAGTCAGCACACAGCCCGACGCGGGGCTCGAACCCACGAACCGCGAGATCGTGACTTAAGCGAAAGTCCGACGCTTAACCGACTAAGCCACCCAGGCGCCCCTGACATACTTTATTTTTTTTAAGTTTATTTATTTTGAGAGAGAGCATGAACAGGGGAGAGGAGCAGAGAGAGAGGGAGAGATAGAGAATCCCAAGCAGGCTCTGTGCTGTCAGAGCAGACCCCGATGTAGGGCTCGATCCCATGTACCGTGAGATTGTGATCTGAGTTGAAATCCAGGGTTGGACCCTGGCGCCCCTGACCTGACATATATTAAAATATTACTCTGGCTGCTAGGACAGACTGCAGCAGGACAAGGCCAAGTCGAGGCAGACGGGCGGGTGGGGACGCTGCTGCAGTGATCCAGGCAAGAGATGCCGGTGGCTGGGGCCACAGAGAGGGGGCACCTTCACAAGATGTGTAAGTTAAAAAGGCTAAGGCATGGAAACAGAAGAGGAGGGGGAACTAAACACTTAGGTTTCTGGTTGAACAGATGGTGGTGCCTTTAGCAGAAAGCCTTGGGGAGGCACAGGCTTTCAAGAAGACATCAAGGAGTCTACGTGAGGGTGTCTTCTGCAGGCTGCAATGTCAGAGAGACTGCCAGAAATCCGCGGAGGGGTCTGGGCTTGCACCTAAAGCCCTTAGCACAGGCCCTTGCACTGTGACAGCTCTGCATATTACTGTCATTAGGGGCATATTCACCCGGGCGTATTTGGGATATGCTGCCTCTCCTGCTACCTGCATTAGTACTGATCACCTTCAAAGAGAGCTGAAATATATTCTTTATTTTAGGGATGAAAACAGGGTAAGGAGGTAAGAAAATGATACCTTCGTTAGTTGCTCCTGAAGTACCATCGAAAGAATATCCTGGGGAAACAAGGAGGTGTTTGTGTTGGGGACGAGATATCGGGGTCCCGGAAGCCTGGGTCCCAAAGGTGGATAAGTCTGCACTCTTGGATCTGAGGCAGGAGGGGGCGGGGGGCCTGGACTCCTGGGTACGTACGAGGGGGCTGGACACTCAGGTCTGAGAAAGGAGAGCGGATGCTGGCACTCCGGGGTGTCGGGGACTCACCACACCAGAAGGGTCGCACTGGCTGCTGCGATGGCCGCGAGGGCCGCGAGCAGGAACTGGTTGCCCGGCGTCAGGGCTTCGGGCCTGGCCAGCAGCTCGCTCAGGCTTGGCCTCCATGGCTCCAACTCCGTCTCCCGCGGCTTCCAGCGCAGCACTTTCTGAAGGGAGACCTGGAGCTCGATCTCCCCACGCGGGGGCGCACTGGTCACTGCGGGGGCGCGCACGTCAGTCGGGCGCGCGCCCCGCGCAGCCCCGCCCCCTCGGGCAGCCCCGCCCGCACCGTTAAGAAAGAAGTAGAGCCGCGCCACTGGGCGCTGGTCGTGCAGGATCGAGCAAGAGAACGTCCCGCTGTGCGTGGGCTGCACCGGCCGGATCCGCGCCAGGTACCCTTGGGCCCGCGGGATGTCTCGGAAGTAGGACTGGTCCTGCGTTCGGACCTGCGGGACGCCCGGGCTGAAGCGGCGGGAGGAGGGGAGCCCTGCCCAAACCCGGCTCAGGTTCCCTCTGCCGCGTCTCGCCGAACCAGAACGTTCGAGCCCCGCCCCCGAACTAGGCCACGCCTTCTCGAGCCTTGGCCCCACCCCTCGTCTATTATTAGCCGACTCCCCCTCCCCTTCAGGCGTCACCCCGCCCGCTGGGCGCTGTAGTCGTTCTCCGGCCCTAAATCCTTCCTTACACTTAAGCCACCTTCCCGAACCTTGACTCCACTTCTGCATCCTGGGACTGTCCCGTTGCACGAAGCGTGAATCTAGACCGAGCTCCCTCGAGTCCCACCCGCTGCGTCCTGACCCCCCCCACCCCCATCCTCTAGAGAAGCATAACCCGCCTCCTAAACGTCTCGCGTTGGCCCCGCTCCGACTCACACCTCCTCCTGCGAACCTCCAGGAATAGGTGATTTCCTCCTTAGGCAGCTGGAAGTTGGCAGTGCAGGAGAACTTAGCCTGCTGACCCCGAGTCACCGTCAAGTCCTGAACTGAAGAACAGGGCCGCGTCACCACCCGGGCCCGCCCCCCCTTCCCGTCTCGGCTCCAGTTCCCCCAGTTCGCCCCTTTCCCCTCCCTGCCAGGCGCCGCCCTCACCTGGGCAGTCCAGCGGGAGGTTGCAGGCCTTGGAGTAGCACCCGAAGCAGACGAAGCGCCGCGCGACATCCTGGAATCCTGCGCGACGGAAGCGCTGCGCCCGGGCTCCGTCTGCGTTCCCCAGCCGGGGTCCCTTTGGCCCACCTAAGGTCTGCTGAGCCTCCGGGGCTCTACCGGCCTGACAGGCCCTGGGCGCCGCCTTCCCGGCGCTCCCTGGCTGCCTCCCAGCCCCCAGGACTCTTATCGGCTTGTTCTGGCTTTGAGACCCGCCTTATCTGAGGTTTGTGAGCAGCACCTGGTTTAACTACTACTTCTCTCCAGGGCTCTTATTGGCCTCCCTCGGACCCGAAGCCCACCCCAGCTTTCGCTCCTGACCACCTCCCTTCCCCCTCAGTTCTGAGCTTTGAATGCAGCGCTTACCGCAGGGAGGGACGCAGGCCTGGGCTGTGGAGAAAGAGGAAACGTAACTAGCCTGGGGGGCCTGGGAGGGCCCATCTGGAGCTGCCCTAGGGGATGTTACTGGGCCAGCGGCTTTCCTCCTAGGGGCGGGGCCTGCAGCGCTGCCCACCGAGGGGGCGGGGCCAGTCTGCCACCGCCCACCGGGTGGGTGGGGCCAGGCCTGCCGCATTCCACGGAGGTCAGGCCCAGGCCTGCTTCGCACCAAGGAGGTGGGGCCAACCCGGGTGTGTTCCACTGAGGAGCAGGGCCAGACCCAGGGCCATTGCTTCAGGGGACAGGGTCTAACTGGGGAGCTCAGAGCAGAGGTGTTGGCTAGGCTGGAATTCGCCCGCTGAGGGGTCCGCTTGGAAAGGAAACATCACAGAGTGCGCAGGCAGATGCAGGGGGAGGCCCAGGCCAATCTGGGACCGAACCATCCCAAGAAGGGTCCTTGCTGGAGAGGAAACCTTCCACTGAAGCGGGCACCACATCCCGAGTGGTCCTGGCAGGGGGAGAGGCTGTGACCGGAGTGACCACCGAAGGCAGCGGCTCAGAGGGTCTGGGCCAAAGGGAGAGGATGGCTGGCTCAGGAGTTTTCTAGTCTTGTGTGTGCTGGGCCGTGAGGGAAGGAACTGGAGCCTCTTTTACCTCCTTTAAGCTCCATAATGACCTTCTGCATTTTCTTGGCAGCTTCAAGGAAAGCAACTTTAAAGGAGCCTGGAGAGTGGAAGGAGGCCTTGTAGTAAAGACCCTTCCCTTCCTCAGCCCCTCCCCATCCCCACATGTCTAGCACACCCCCTCTCTCACCTCCTCCCACCTGGTCTACCTGGAAGCCTGACAAATCCCAAATCTCCTTCCATCTGCCCCTGGACTATCTCTCCAGTGGAACCCCTCCTCTGTGTCTTCTGTGTTCATCTTCTTGAGGACAAAGGGGAAGATAAAGATCAAATTCCTCCCCAAGTCCTACCAGCCCTACATGGTCTGGCGTAGTTCCCTCTGGCTCTCTATTCCATCTTGCCCACCTGTCATTTCCCCTAGTATGAAAACGACCATATTCTCTAGCACCTCAGGGCCTTTGCACGTCGGCTGGCTTCTGTTTCTAGCATATCTTTCCCCTTACTCCTATCCATCCGTCATCTCCGACCCCACATCATCTCCTTTGAGGTCTTCCCTGACCACAGATCTAATCTAATCCAGTTCCCTACTCTTGTCTCTCGAAGTGTTTCATTCATTCCATTCAGAGTTCTCAGTTTACAATGATATGTATTTATATAATTTATTTAATGTTTATTTTTGAGAGAGCATGAGCAGGGAAGGGGCGGGAGACACAGAATGTGGAGCAGGCTCCAGGCTCTGGGCTGTCAGCACAGAGCCTACCATGGAGCTCCGAATCACAAACTGCAAGACCATGACCTGAGCTGAAGTCAGACACTTAACCGACTGAGCCACCCAGGCGCCCCCTTATATAATTTATATATACAGCAATTGTGTAAGTCTGTTTCTTAAGTGCATAAACATACTGTTCTTCACTCTTCAGTGCTGTATCCTCAGAACGCAGGGGAGGGCCCTGAGTCTTAGAAAGTGCTCAATAAGTGTGTGTAGAATGAATTCCAGGATTGAGCTGGAATGGAGACCACAGCTGGTGGCCTGTGGCTCCAGTCCATCTCTTGCATGTGTTATCTTTGGACTGGAAATTATTTTTAAAAATTAACCAGTTGCCATCGTATACAATTTGGGAAAGTCACATGAAATGTTTGGCATTTCTTTTAAAAATTTTGGAAGGGCTGCAACACAGAGACTGTATTTTCGTGAGGCAGCGATTTAGCTAGAGCTTAGGGGCTGCCATCCCCTCTCCACAGGGCATGCACCTGACACTTCTCCATGGTTTCCAGACTCTATTCATTTCTGCCCCTCTTTTACTTTTTATCTCTGTCCCTATGGGTGTTGGGAGTTTTGACCCTTGCAGAGGCCTCCAAACTGTAAGGATTGGTGGCTTTTCTCAAAGTGAATGGCTGGATTGGTGGATTGGTGAATGTGGCTTTGGAAATTAGGAATGTGGCAGGTGTTATGGACTGAATCGTATCCTTCCCAAATTCATATGTGGAAGCCCTAACCCCGAGCACCCCAGAATGTGATTGCACTTGGAGATACAGCCTTAAAGAGGTCATTAAGTTAAAATTAGGTCATTAGGGGGGACTTTGACCCACGACTGATTGCCTTATAAGAGGAGGAAACCTGGATCCAGACACACAGAGGGAAGACCATGTGAAGACACAGTGGAAGAGGCGATGGTCATCTACAAGCCAAAGAGAGGCCTCAGAAGGACCCAACCCTGCTCACCCTGATGCCTTGATCTTGGACTTCCAGCCTCCAGAATTGTGAACAAATACCTTTCTGTTATTTAAGCTACCCAGTTTATGGCACTTTGTTATAGCAGCCCTAGCAAGCTAATACACAGGGATTGCTAGTTGCCTCCAAATATCTCTTTAGTAATGTCACACTGCATTTCAGCTGGGAAAGCACCCCTGGCTCCTGCCAAGCACCCAGCTAAAAGACTAGATTTCTCAATATTCCCGTGTAGCCTGTTGTTGTGGCCATGTGACCCCGTTGTGGTCGTATAACCAAGTTCATAGGAAACAGTCTTAAAAGAGACATGGCACCTTCTTATTGGTCCCTCCTCTTCCTCCATCTTGCTGCCTGAAACTTGGATTGGATGGCCAGAGCTCTACAGTCTTGTAGAACTATGAAGATAAGGGTTACATCCTAGGATGGTAAAGCAGGCAGCTGGAAGGGGTTTGGGTCCCCAAGGAGATGAAATGGTGCTGCCACACTGAAGCGCCTACCTCCAGACTTCTCTTACATGGGAGAAATAAACTTCTAGCTTGTTTAAGCTGCTACACATTCCTCTGTGGCTTTTTTTTTTTTTTTTTTAAATAAAGTAGGCTTCATGCCCAGCACAGAGCCCAACACAGGGCTTGAACTCAAGCCTGAGCTCAAGACCTGAGCTGAAGTCAAGAATTGGACCCTTAAGCAACTGAGCCACCCAAGCGCCCTGTGCCTCTGTGATTTAAAACCGATCAGAAAGGAAAGGAATGGAGGATACTGGCAAGAGTGGCTGATGTGATGACCCTTGGGTGTGAACTGGAGAGCGCGGGCACTGAAGCCCGGAGGCGGGTTCAGAATGAGGAGTCAAGAACTTAGGTGTCTCTCCTTGGCCACGGGGCAGACATGTGGTCTGGAGATGGCGGGATGATCAGGATGTGGTCAGAGTGGGGTGCTCAAATGAGAACGAGAGGCCAGGATGTTGGCGGAGTCATCCAAGGAGTATCTTTGGGCCAAACCAAGTGACTCACAGGGAGGATGAGTGTGGGATATACCAAGTGAGCCACGCCCGGGGTATGTGTGCGCTGTGTCAAGTAAATCATGGGAATAAAAGAGGGAGAGAGTGAAATGTCCAGAGGCAGAGGGGTGGAGGCTGTATCAAGTGAACCACAAGGGGGCGTGAGTGGGTGTTGTAAAGTCTCCCCAAAAGAAGTGTGTGTGTGTGTGTGTGTGTGTGTGTGTGTATAAAGTGCCTATCATTAGGAACTGTTTCAGACCATCCGGGTTGGAGTCCTGGCTCACCCGTCTGTCTTGTATCTGAGATCTCCATTTCCAGTCCTCTTCCTTATGAGACCTTGGCCAAATATTTAACTTTCCTGATCCTCAGTTTGCAAGATGGGGACAATATCAGCGTCTGCCTCTTAGGGCTGGGTTGGAGGGGGAGGGGCGAGATTTAATGCCATACGATATAAATGCAGCCCCATGCCAAACTATGTGCCATTTAATGGCTGCACGAGAGAATGTCTGTAAGCGCTTTGGATGGTACATAGTGAGTGTTACAGATGGGTCAGTTGCTAGTATTTACCATCTCCAAGTTTGCGATGGGGAAACTGAGGCACAGAGAAGTTAGGAAGGTGGCACAGGGTCACAGGGTCACACCGCTTGACTTCAACCCAGGTGGTTGAGCTCCATGACCTGTGGCAAACCTCCCTTCTCTATACCATACCGTCCACTCCCTGGTTTTTATACACAAACAGTACCACCTGCCACCACCGAGAGCCTCTCGGAGTCAGTGTGTCCACCTCTTGGGCCCTCCATCCCCAAGACCTGGGAGATGCCCTCCCCATCCTCCCCTCCCCCCACCCCCGTCATCCCACACACGCCCAATCCAGACATCTCCTGGGTCCTTCTTTTCTGTCCAGCTGGGCCCCAGCTTCCCCATCTGGAAAACGGGGCTACAAAACCCCACCTCTCAGGACTGGTCTATCTTTTAGGAGGATAATTAACATGTAACTGCAGACACAGCCTCTCCCATGTTCGGAGCAGGTCTGGCACATAGTCACATCCTTGACCTTCCTGCTCTTCCATGCTCACGCTTGCCCCGCAGCTCAGCCATCATCTGGCCCACCTGGCCCACTGCGGCTGGTCCAAACGACCACTGACCTTCTCCTCCCTGGTTTCCCTGCTTCTGCTCTTGGTCTGGATGGCCTCAGTCAGATACTGTCTCTTTCTTTCTCCCTCAAGTCCTCCAGTGTGGCTCCCGCCTCAAGAGCAAAAGCTGCAGTCAGTTCAAGGGCCCACAAGAACGGTTCCCAAAGTGTGTTCCCGGAGCATCACCTGGGAACCTATTAGAAATATCTGCTTCCTGGCCCTACCTCAGACCTACTGGTCGGAAATGGAGGGTGGGGCCCAGGCGGCTGCATTTTAACCAGCTTCCCGGTGATTCTGACATCCATGGGAGCTTGAGAACCACTAGCCTGGAGGTCCTACGGGATGTGGTTCTTTGAAGCCTCTGACTTCATCCCCTCTTGCTTTTCCCCCCACTCCTGCGCCTTCCGCTAGCTCCTCCCCCAGATCATGGCTGGCTGCGTGGCTCCCGTCTTTGCTCAGTTGGATCTTCTCATCTGCAACAACCCTGACCAACCAATTTAAAATAATCACCCCAGGAGGCCCGGGGCGCCTGGGTGGCTCAGTTGGGTTTCGTGTCCGACGTCGGGACCCAGTCGTGATCTATCTCACAGTTCACCCGCGAGCCCCGCGTCAGGCTCTGTGCTGACAGCTCAGAGCCTGGAGCCTGTTTCGGGTCCTGTGTCTCCCTCTCTCTCTGCCCCTCCCCTGCTCATGCTCTGTCTCTCTCTCAAAAATCAATAAAAACGTTTTTAAAATTTTAAAATAATCATCCCATGGGGCACCCTGTTCCCTTTCTGTACTCTTTTCCTCCACATCCCGGATTACCAACTGACACACTATAGTATTTCATTGATTCTATTTATTGTCTGTCCCTCCCACTGCCCCCAGTACAAGCAACCAACCTGAGGGCTAGTGGTTTGGAGTTTTGGTCACAGCTAAGTCCCCAGCCTTGTTTCTGGAAAACTCAGTAGATACCTGTGGATCGTACTGCACCAGCTTCTCCCGGCCTCCAGTCCGTCCTCCAGAAGCTCCTTCTACTCCCAGAGCTGAGCCTGCCCTTCCCCCACTCATAGCCCTGCTCCTTCAGGACAGTGTCAAGTCTCCCTGACCTTGCGGCTAAGCCCTGGGCCCATGGGTCTGGCTGCCTCCCCGGGATCCCTCACCGTCACTCCAGCCTAGCCCAGCTCACCAGCCACTCCCACTCCTGTTCTTTCTCCCGGACTCCCCGTCTCCAGGGGGGACCTAGCGCCCACCCTCGCGTGGGGGCCCAGGGTGCTGCCCGTTACCCTCCAACTCCCCAAACAGCCCCATCAGACCCGCCTCCTGTCCCTCTTGCTCTGGACTCTCATCTTCATCCATGTCGTCTTCTGCACCTTCACAGCCCTGCCCGGCTCAGGCCTCCCTCACCCCAGCCTCCACCCGGGCCTCCCGGCCTCCACTGTCTCCTCGCTCCCGTCCGTCCACACACAGCTCTAGGGGGAGGTCTCCTACATGCAGAACCGGACTTCGTCCTGCTCTTTTCAAAAACTCCTGTGACGCAGTGGTCTCCGTGGGGCAGAAAAGGTGTTTTCTGGAGTCCCGAGTCCCACCCCAGCTCTGAGTCACTGAGGCCTCTCTTTGGGGCCCAGATTTGGGGGATCTGTACCTGAAGTCTTCTCCGTGCTGACTCCCTCCCCAGACACCCCCTGGGTGGACAGGAACCTCCCATCTTTCAGGATCATTGTCAGAAAGCTTGGTGGGCAAGAGCAGAAGACAAAGGCCTAACTGCAGGTGTAGAAATAAACCCCGAGCCCTGGACCTCCAACGGGCCAGGCTAGGCTGCAACCGGCACTCCGGCCTCCCTCCTCTCTCCCACTCTTGAGGTCTGTCTGGTCTGGAGGCTTCTCTCGCTCACCACCCTGCACAGCCATCAGGGAAGCAAAGGAGTTGTCCCATCTTACAGGTGGGTATGTTGAGGCCCTGAGGGAGGCAGCAGCCCATCCAGAACCTCATAGCCAGGAAGAAGGGGAGCCACACCACCGGGTCAGAACTCATGTCTGCCTGTTCCCAACTGGGCTTCAGACTCTAGGTCATTTCTGCACTATTCTTTCACCTCCCTGCCCGCATCCGCTCATCCCTTCTTCCCGACACGTGACCAAGCTCACTCAGCTTACTAGCACCGCCTCAGGATCTGCCACATTCTGGGTCCCCTTCCCTCACACACATCCACCTCCTGGGGGCTTCCAACCCACGTCCGCCGAACCATCCCCAGCCCACTCACCCTGAGCAACAGCTATCTCCTGGAGAGAGTGGGTCATCTGGGTGAAGGCGTCACGCAGGTGGCTTCTCTCATCGTAGTCTGGGAGTGAGGGTGGAGGGCAGAGGCTGGGAAAGCAGTGCC
>JAESUZ010002681.1:111605-236388 GCA_017311185.1 Proteles cristata cristata
GGCGCCTGGGTGGCTCAGTTGGTTAGGTGTCCGACTTTGGCTCAGGTCATGATCTCACAGTCCATAGGTTGGAGCCCCGCATTGGGCTCTGTGCTGACAGCTCAGAGCTGGAGCCTGCTTCAGATTCTGTGTCTCCCTCTCTCTCTGACCCTTCCTTGCTCACGCTGTCTCTCTCTCTCTCTCAGAAATAAATAAAACATTAAGAAAGAAAACGCAAGCAAAGGAAAAAGAAAGAGGAGGGGAGAAGGAAGAATATAGTAAAAATATTTCCATAAGTATAAATTGTCCTGTTTCTAGAAAATGCTGTGCATGTGTATGTAGAAATTAGAATAAAGAGCCAGCTTTCTAGTTTCTTGTAGGAATAACAACAACAGATAATCCTTGTACGTGGCTTACTATGTGCCAGACCCTGTTTTAAGCACTTTACATATATTAGCTCCTGTGATCCTCATATCTCAACTCTATGATGTAAGTACTATTAATTATTATATCCATTTCACTGATGACAAAATTGAGGCATAACGAGACACAGTGAGGTAAGTGGCTGAGCCAGGATTCAAGCCCAGGCAGCCTGGCTTCAGAATTTGTGCTCTTAAACACTTTGCTATATACAATATAATCCTGTTCTCGGAAAACAAAAACACTACCTGTGTGTACAAATGCTTGTATATTTTAGAAAACTAGATAATAAATAATAAAATGAGGTGTCAAGATAAAAAAATAAAGAGGTGTCTGGCTGGTTCAATCAGTGGAGCATGCAACTCTTTATCTCAGGGTTATGAGTTTGAGCCCCATGTTGGTTGTAGGGATTACTTAAAAATAAAATCCTCTAATTTTTTTTAAGATTAGAATGTAAAATCTTGGATTCTAATCAGTTCTGTTTTGGGGTGGGGAGTGGACACAAGTGAATGAATGTTCTGATTGGCCTGTGTTCGGTCAAATGCCCAGACCACATGTTTTGCTAGAACATTCTTAGTAGAGTCACATGGAGTGGATTTCTCACACAAAAGAGGCTCTATTACCAGAGGAAGGGGAAGTAGATGGCAGCTGAGGAGCTTGGAAAAAACTACCCATCTACTCCAGTCTCCTTGAACCTCAGAACCATCCTCCCTGCCTTTGGCAGAGATGCAAAGAACAGAGTCGTTGAAGGTCCTTCACTATTCAGATGAACAGAAAGCATGGCCCTAAGAGGAAGAAACAGGCTGTGGAGAAACTCTCCCATAAAATCACACTCCTTTTGGGGCGCCTGGGTGGCTTAGTCGGTTAAGCGTCCGACTTTCACTTGGGTCATGATCTCGCGGTTCGTGGGTTCAAGCCCCGCGTCGGCCTCTGTGCTGACTGCCAGCTCAGAGCCTGAGCCTGTTTCAGTCTGTGACTCCCTCTCTCTCTGACCCTCCCCTGCTCATGCTGTCTCTCTCTCTCCTAGAAATAAATTTAAAAAAAAAAAAACATTAAAAAAAAATCACACTCCTTTTTCCTACCCTCTGTCCAGGTAAGGGTTAGTGAAGGGACAAAGCTTTGTCTTCTCTGCACCACACACACACACACACACACACACACACACACACACACAGAGAGAGAGAGAGAGAGAGAGAGAGGGAAAGAGAGAGAGAGTCAGAGAGAGAGAAAAGGTGTCCCTGCACCCAAGTCCTGTGAGCGGCATGTGCCCATCTGGGCTAATTTAATGGTGCAATGGGAGCATGTGTCCCATTTGGATCATCTGGTATTTTGGTTGCTCTGCCAGTCTGAGGGTAGGAAAAAGGAGTGTGATTTTTTTTAATGTTTTTTTTAAATTTATTTTCTAGGAGAGAGAGACAGCATGAGCAGGGAGGGTCAGAGAGAGGGAGTCACAGACTCTGAAACAGGCTCCAGGCTCTGAGCTGGCAGTCAGCACAGAACCCGACGCGGGGCTCGAACCCACGAACCGCGAGATCATGACCCAAGTGAAAGTCGGACGCTTAACCGACTAAGCCACCCAGGCGCCCCAAAAGGAGTGTGATTTTATGGGAGAGTTTCTCCACAGCCTGTTTCTTCCTCTTAGGGCCATGCTTTCTGTTCATCTGAATAGTGAAGGACCTTCAACGACTCTGTTCTTTGCATCTCTGCCAAAGGCAGGGAGGATGGTTCTGAGGTTCAAGGAGACTGGAGTAGATGGGTAGTTTTTTCCAAGCTCCTCAGCTGCCATCTACTTCCCCTTCCTCTGGTAATAGAGCCTCTTTTGTGTGAGAAATCCACTCCATGTGACTCTACTAAGAATGTTCTAGCAAAACATGTGGTCTGGGCATTTGACCGAACACAGGCCAATCAGAACATTCATTCACTTGTGTCCACTCCCCACCCCAAAACAGAACTGATTAGAATCCAAGATTTTACATTCTAATCTTAAAAAAAATTAGAGGATTTTATTTTTAAGTAATCCCTACAACCAACATGGGGCTCAAACTCATAACCCTGAGATAAAGAGTTGCATGCTCCACTGATTGAACCAGCCAGACACCTCTTTATTTTTTTATCTTGACACCTCATTTTATTATTTATTATCTAGTTTTCTAAAATATACAAGCATTTGTACACACAGGTAGTGTTTTTGTTTTCCGAGAACAGGATTATATTGTATATAGCAAAGTGTTTAAGAGCACAAGTTCTGAAGCCAGGCTGCCTGGGCTTGAATCCTGGCTCAGCCACTTACCTCACTGTGTCTCATTATGCCTCAATTTTGTCATCAGTGAAATGGATATAATAATTAATAGTACTTACATCATAGAGTTGAGATATGAGGATCACAGGAGCTAATATATGTAAAGTGCTTAAAACAGGGTCTGGCACATAGTAAGCCACGTACAAGGATTATCTGTTGTTGTTATTCCTACAAGAAACTAGAAAGCTGGCTCTTTATTCTAATTTCTACATACACATGCACAGCATTTTCTAGAAACAGGACAATTTATACTTATGGAAATATTTTTACTATATTCTTCCTTCTCCCCTCCTCTTTCTTTTTCCTTTGCTTGCGTTTTCTTTCTTAATGTTTTATTTATTTCTGAGAGAGAGAGAGAGACAGCGTGAGCAAGGAAGGGTCAGAGAGAGAGGGAGACACAGAATCTGAAGCAGGCTCCAGCTCTGAGCTGTCAGCACAGAGCCCAATGCGGGGCTCCAACCTATGGACTGTGAGATCATGACCTGAGCCAAAGTCGGACACCTAACCAACTGAGCCACCCAGGCGCCCTGTTCTTTTCTTTTTTTTTTTTTTTTAAGGTCTTTAATATTTTTTAATTTTTTTTTTTTACTTGTTTAAATGTTTTATTTATTTCAGAGAGAGAGAGAGACAGCGTGAGCAAGGGAGGGTCAGAGAGAGAGGGAGACACAGAATCCAAAACAGGCCCCAGGCTCTGAGCTAGCTGTCAGCACAGAGCCTGACATGGGGCTCGAGCCCACGAACTGAGAGATCATGACCTGAGCTGAAGTTGGACGCTCAACCAACGCTCAACCCAGGCACCCCTAATGTTTATTTTTAAGAAAGAGAGAGCGAGCGAGCACAAGCAGAGGAGGGGCAGAGAAGGGGTGGGAGGCAGAGATTCCAAAGCAGGCTCTGCGTTTCAGCTCAGAGCCCGATTCGGGGCTTGAATTCACGAACTGGGAGATCATGACCTGAGCCCAAGTCAGATGTTTAACCAACCAAGCCACCTGGGCGCCCCTTGCTTGTCTTTTCTTGACTCCCCCCTTCTTGTCTACTCCCCAGGTACCTCTTCACCCTGAATCACATATGGTACCTGTCATGGGCTGAATTATGCACCCCCCCCCATTGAATTCCTAATCCCCAGTACCTGTGAATGTGACCTGATTTGGGGGTCTTTATAGATGTAATCAAGTTAAGATGAGGTCATACTGTAGTAGAGTGAGTCTTAAATCCAATGACTGGTATCTTTTTTTTTTTTTTTAAGATTAAAAAGATATTATTGATGCTTATTTATTTTTGAGAGAGAGACACACAGAGTACAAGCAGGGGAGGGGCAGAGGGAGAGTGAGACACAGAACCTGAAGCAGGCTCCAGGCTCTGAGCTGTCAGCACAGAGCCGAATGTAGGGCTCAAACTCACAAACTGGAAGACCATGACCTGAGCCACCTGGGAACCCCATTAATTTTTTCTAATGTTTATTTTTGAGAGAGAGAGAGAGAGACAGAGTATGAGTGGGGGAGCCGGGGAGGGACAGAGAGAGAGAGAGAGAGAGACAGAATCTGAAGCAGGCTCTGGGCTCTGAGCTGTCAGCACAGAACCCAAAGAGGGGCTCGAACTTGTGAACCATGGTCATGATCTGAGCCGAAGTGGGATGCTCAACCGACTGAGCCACCCAGGTTGCCCCCATTGACTGGTATCTTTATAAAGAAAGGAAGATTGGAAGACACAAAGGATACACATAGGGAAGATGATGGCGGCAGAGATCAGAAGATGATACATCTGCAGACCAAAGAATGACAATGAGTTGCTGGCATCCACCAGAAGCTGGAAGAGACCAGGCTGGAGCCTTCAGAGGGAGCTCACACTCCATCTCCATCTCCTGCCCTCCACCATGCGAGAGGATAGATTTCTGTTGTTTTAAGCTACCCGGTTTGTGGTAGTTTGTGACGGAAGTTCTAAGAAAGCAAACCATATCCATGTTGATCTGTCTGTCCATACTTGGTGCCGAAGTAAACACATACACACACACATATGCACACACAAACACACAGACACGCACATACACGAGTATAGATGCATTTGGTTTGTGCTCAAGTTCCACTTCAGCCTCTGCATTTGTTCAAATTTTTCTATTTGGCTTCAGCCTTCCTTCAGTCTTTTGAAGGTTGAAACACTGAATGCTAGATTGAAGGCTTTTCCTGGCATCCTTGAACTTGTGTGGAGTCAAAACGAGTGTGTGATCATTTGGGTTACCATCACACCTAACCAGCGTAATACCGTTGGGGATCTTGAACAAGGTAGATGGTTTTCTTCTAATTTAAGATCATGGTAGCCACTTTTATTATTATTTTAAATGTTCATCTATTTATTTGGGGGAGACAGAGAGTGCATACCCACATGGTCACACCAGTGGGGGAAGGGCAGAGAGATGAGACAGACAGAATCCCAAGCAGGCTCTGGGCTGTTAGCCCAGTGTCTGATGCAGGGCTCGAACTCACGAACTATGAGATCACAACTTGAGCTGAAATCAAGAGTCAGATGCTTAACCAGCTGAGCCCCCCAGGCATCCCTAAGATCATAATAATCACTTTTAAATTTGAGCATCCTGGTGTACGGTGGAGTGAAAACCTTGTGTGCATACTCAGTCACAATTTTATGTCAGTTGAAGTGTGTGTGTATGTGCGCGCGCGTGAGTAATTACATAATTACAGGAGTAAGACGCTGAAATAATTAATGACGATTGTGAAAGCCTGTAGGCTGTAGGTTGAGTTTTCAGGAAAAGGACTCTGAAAAAGAAATTAGGGTTTAGGATATTAACTGGGGAGTGCTGTCAGGTTCAACAGCGTAAAGGGGGGCAGGGGAGGAAGAACCTGAACTAGAGACCTCATGCAGCCCCACAAGCAGCTAGAGCGAATGCCCCCGGGTATGTGTCTCAAACGGGGGCCAGCAGACCAGGTCTTTCTATTACACATTGACCTGGCATTGGATGTGAGCTGCCCCTAGGGAGGGGCTGTGACCAAGGACAGGGGAGTGGGCACGGCAACTCCCTTCCTCTCTGAGGGCAATCTCTGGGACCCGCAATCAGCTTCAAGACCTCAGCATCTTCACCAGTGTTCTGAGAGGGGAAATCTGTCTATTCCACCTCGCCTTCTCCATGCGCCAAAACAAATTTTGAGAACTTCCATGTAATTATACAAATCAGGAAATAGAGCTGAGTGTCGGTGTGAAGATTAAAGGTGCTTCATTTAGGGGCTCAGTTGGTTAAGCATCCGGCTTCGTCATGACCTCACGCTTCGAGGGTTTGAACCCCATGTCGGGCTCTGTGCTGACAGCTCGGAGCCTGGAGCCTGTTTCAGAGTCTGTGTTTCCCTCTCTCTCTGACCCTCCCCTGCTCACACTGTCTCTCTCTCTTTCAGAAATACATTAAAAAAACTAAAAAATATTTTTTAAATAGAAAATAAAGGTGCTTCATTTAGATGCCGTTAGGAAGACAATTTGTTCCTCTTGGGATGGACATGCCTATAAAAATGTGAATAATAATATGAGGCAAAACAGCAAAGATCAGATCGGATGGAAATTCAGAGATCATTTCTATGGCACCCTTCTTTGTAGAATTGTTTTGTATTCTACCATTCATACTATTAAAAATAATCTTTAGTAAATTTAAATTTTTTACTTATTTAATTATTTAGTTATTTAACTGTATTTTAAAAAGTATTACCTCAGAGGTGCCTGGGTGGCTCCATCAATTAAGTGTCCAACTCTTGATCTCGGCTCAGGTCTTGATCTCAGGGTTTGGAGTTTAGGCCCAGTGTTGGGCTCCAAACTGGGTGGGAAGCTTACTTAAAGAATAAAAAAAGGGGGCTCCTGAGTGGCTTAGCCAATTAAGCATCCAACTCTTGATTTCAGCTCACATCATGATCTCACAGTTTGTGGGATCAAGCCCCGCGTGGGGCTCTGCACTGGCAACACGGAGCCTGCTTGGCATTCTCTCTCTTTCTCTCTCTTTTCTCTCTCTCAAAATAAATAAACAAATGTTAAAAAATTATAATGAAGTTAAAAGTTTAAAATAAATGCTAAAAAGTATTCCTTCACATTTGTGAAGATGAATTTTAAAAGTTTGACAACTTTGCTGACTTAAATTTCTTGAAGTGGAAATAAAACTCTCTAAAATTATGTACAACTTGTATGATAAATCAGCTTTGATCCATACCTAATAGTAAATGCAAAGAGCATGAAAAAATAGGAAGGTGTTAGAAATGAGAGGCTCCAAATACATGTTGTTCTCACTAAGCAAACTTCAAAACAACACATTTTATAAGAATACTTTACTTAATAACGTATATTTATATAACATATATTTATAAAAATAAATCAACGTTAAGTGTTAAATAAATAAACTGACTGAGTGCCTCAGTCAGTTAAGTGTCTGACTTCGGCTCAGGTCATGATCTCATGGTTCATGGGTTCAAGCCCCACGTCGGGCTCTGTGCTGACAGCTCAGAGCCTGGAGCCTGCATCAGATTCTGTATCTCCCTCTCTCTCTGACCCTCCCCTGCTCACGCTGCCTCTCTCTCTCTCAGAAATAGATAAAACATTTTTAAAAATTAAATAAATAATAAAATAAATATATAAATAAAAAGAATACTTTCAAAAAATAATTTATATAGTTATAAGTACATACATATGTAAGTTTTGAGTCTTGTAAGGCCAAATTGACTGCAAAATACTATCAACTGTTTTCAGAAGTGAAAGATGAATGATTTTCAAAATTTGCCCAAGCTATTATTCCCACAAGTTCTTTCTAGAAAACCTGTTTTGAAAAATTGTCTGCATCTTATTAAGCTGTGCACAGACTTAGTCTGTATATTGCTTCTGTACCTTGTACAGGAAACATTTGGATATGAAGAAACGATCAGGTGTCTTTTTATCTGCTTTTTTTTTCGTTTATTTATTTTGAGGGAGAGAGAGAGAGAGAGAGAGAGCATATGCATGTGCACAAGTGGGAGAAGGGCAGAGTGAGAGAGAGAATCCCAAGCAGGCTCTGAACTGTCAGCACAGTGGGACTCCATCTCATGAACCGTGACATCATGACCTGAGCTGAAATCAAGAGTCAGACACTTAACCAATGAGCCACCCAGGAGTCCCTGATTTATAATGGATTTAACTATATTTCTACTTGATTGCTAAGATATTCCTAGGTCTTATACATAGTTAACAAGATAGTGGATATAGCTTATAAAGTATGTGTAGAGTGGAAAATCAGTGTTGTCATTAATAATGGAACAGAAATGGAGAAGCCAATGAGGGAATTAGAAATTACAAGCTTATTATGATTTGTTCACACCCTTTAGCTGTGTGTCTAAAAGTGACTGGAGCTCAGTACCAGGCAAAAGAATTACTGGCCATAAGAAGAAAGATGGTTCTTCTTCAGCCAAGATCAAACTCACGACATACAACAGGTATTGGAATTGTATTCATACGGGATATTCTAACACAATGGCAAAAAAGCTCTTCCATGTTCAAAGGTCTCTTTGAGCAAGAGACTTTACTTTTTTAAGTTTATTAACTTTTTTTTTTTTTAGTAAATTCTATACCCAACGTGGAGCTTGAACTCACAGCCCAGAGATCAAGACTCTCATGTTTGGGGCACCTGGGTGGCTCAGTTAGTTAAGCGTCCAACTTCAGCTCAGGTCATGATCTCATGGTTCATGGGTTTGAGCCCCGTGTTGGGCTCTGTGCTGACAGCTCAGAGCCTGGAACCTGCTTCAGATCCTGTGTCTCCGTCTTTCTCTGCCCCTTCCCTGCTCATGCTCTGTCTCTCTGTCTCTCAAAAATAAAAGAAAACATTAATTAAAAAAAAAAAAGTATCTCACACTTTTCTGACTAAGCCAGCCAGGTGCCCTAAAAGGAGATTTTATAGTATCTTCTGGAATAACAATACTAACATATCAAGACTCCCTGACAACTGAGAGTTATTTGTAGACAAAGCGGTTGGTTTATCTGATGAGCCTACTGAAGACGTAGCCAAACCAGGGTGCTTGGACAGTGAAGGTATTCTGTACAGATACGTGTTATAAAAAGTTTGCCATCATTCTGCTCCTATCAAGGTGCTGAAATTGCTGTGTGGCCGTTGAAAACTGAGCTGCAGATGGAAACCCAGACCCTGTTCTCGTAGTGTAGGTGGCCTTCTAAAATGGCACCTGATGAACTCTGCTTCCTGATATCCATGCCCTTGTGTAGTTCAGCTCCCCTGAGTGTGGGTTGCACCTCGTACCTTGCTTATGGCTCATAGAATATGGTGAAAGTGATGGGATGTCGTCCCATTTCCAAGGCCAGGTTACAAAGGCCTGGGACTTCTGTCTGCCTAGCAAATTCTCTCTATTGCCTTCCTGGCTTTCATTATTAATGCAGTAAGTGGTTATACTTTGACCTCCCATTTTGGAAGGGCCCAGGTGGCAAGAACCAGAATCCTCTGTCCAATAGCCGGCAAGGAACTGAGGCATTCAGTACAACATCCTGTGAGGAATGTTGTAAAACCAATGAATGAGCTTGGAAGTGAGTCATTCCAAGTTGAGCCTTCAGATGAGACTACAGGCCTTGGAGTAACACCTTGGTTTTAGCCTAGTGAGAAACTGTAAAACAGAAGGCTGACATAAGCTATGCTCAGACCTTTGACTAATAGAAACTACGAGATAATAAATGTGTTGTTGTTTTTTTTTCTTTTAATTAAGTAGGTTCCATGCCCAATGTGGGGGCTTGAACCCATGACCCTGAGATCAAGAGTCACTCTACCAACTGAGCCAGCCACGGGCCCCAATAAATGTGTCGTTTTAAGCTGCTTAGTTTTGAGATAATTTGTTACATAGCAATGGATGACTAGTACAGTTTCGATATCCTGGAAGTCAGTGGTCTTGCTCTATTGTCATGTTTCTCATTCAAGGTTAAAGAACAGATTATTCCTGAGTCATTATGCAAGATAACCAGTGCATGCAATAACCTCAGGGAAAAAATGTGAGAGAGGTCAGGGCTTTCTCAGTTTTGATAATGTCAGGCTGGGTTATTATAAAAATTTTTGTTTTAATGTTTATTCATTTTCAAGAGAAAGAACACAAGCAGGGGAGGGGCAGAGACAGAGAGGGAGACACAGAATCTGAAACAGGTTCCAGGCTCCAAGCTGTCAGCACAGAGCCCAACGCAGGGCTTGAACTCAGAGACCATGACCTGAGTCAAAGCCGGACTGAGCCACCCAGACGCCCCAGGCTGGGTTATTTTGATCAACCCTTCTGCTCCAAGCAACTAAGCACTGGATAAAATGCTAACAATAGTTCTTGCAAAATCATGAAAGATATGAGAATCTAGTGAGGAATTTCCCAGCTTAGGTTTATTAAAGGAGAACTCAGAGAAATAAGAAAAGCATTCCAAGCTGCTCTGATTATGAAAACAAGCTGTAGTTTTCAATGGGCTCCTGGAATGAAGGGAACTCAGATCAAAGCGGTACCCCGCTGGTGCCACTGGCAAATGGAAAAGCAAACTTACACTGTCTCTGGAGGAAGGTTCTTAAGTCACGAAAGGAAGAAGATCCCAGGTGGAAGGTATGGGTTGGACAGAGCAAGGATGTGGTCAATGTATCCGTCAGAATCTCACTGTGAAACTGATGGCACCGTCCAGGGCCTAATTCAACATAACCAGTTACAGAGGTCGGACAGGATTAAGAGGTCCCGTAAGGGATGGTGGGAGATCTGGTACCCGCAACGGGGAGGAGCGATTACCACCCCCAGACCTGATGGGACAAGGAAGGAAAAGATGGTACCTGAAGCCAGTGAGACATTTATAGGCTTGGAGGATGGGTCTGTTAGTCAGGGTGGTCTGGAGAAACAGAACAATAGATCCAAAGGAAGAGATTTATTATATGGAATCAGCTTATGCAACTGTGGAGGCTGGGAAATCCCACAGTCTGTTCCATCAAGCCAGACACTAAAAACATTCGTAAAAAAGGGGCGCCTTGGTGGCTCAGTCCGTTAAGCATCTGACTCTTTTTCTTTTTTTTTTAATTTTTTTTTAATGTTTTATTTATTTCTAGGGGAGAGAGAGAGAGCTTGAGCAGGGGAGGGTCAGAGAGAGAGGGAGTCACAGACTGAAACAGGCTCCAGGCTGGCAGTCAGCACAGAGCCCGACGCGGGGCTCGAACCCACGAACCGCGAGATCATGACCTAAGCGAAAGTCGGACGCTTAACCGACTAAGCCACCCAGGCGCCCCAAGCATCTGACTCTTGATTTCAGCTCAGGTCATGATCTCGCAATTCATCTTGGGATTTGCCTCCTTGTGATTCTCTCTCTCTCTCTCTCTCTGCCCCTCCCCTGCTCGCACTCTCTCTCAAAATAAATAAACAAGCATTTTTTTAAAAAAGCATTTGCAAAAATGTAAAACAATGCCATTCTTTTCATAGGCTTTTGTCTTTTTAAAATTAAAAAAAAATTTTAATGTGTATTATTATTGAGACAGACACACAGCATGAGTGGGGGAGGGTCAGAGAGAGAGGGAGACACAGAATCCAAAACAGGCTCCAGGCTCTGAGTTGTCAGCACAGAGCCCGATGTGGGGCTGGAACCCACTAACTGTGAGATCATGCTATCTTGAGCCGAAGTCACTCACTCAACCGACTGAGACACCCAGGAGCCCCCATTGGCTTTTGTTTTAAAAGATAGTGCTTTTCATTAAATATATTCTTTGCATTAACATGTAATTTTAAAATGTGATTTTTAAATAACTGATACATAAACACTTTGAGATTTTCTCCATTTTAATTCCTCGTAAGGCAAGTATTCATAGATAGAACCCGCATAAGCCAAAGCTCTTGGGACTCTCAATACTTCTTTTTCTTTCATAGTGTAGAGGAGTCCTGAAACGGAAAAGTCTAAGGCCTGCTGAGAAGTGTACAACTACGTCTACAACCCTCACACACACTACGTTGCAGAAAATAAAAAGATACAAAAGAATACATAAAGTTTTGTTCCCTGTACAAAAATATCTAACCTTGAAAACAGACAAAAGAAAACTAAGTGAAGGCAGTAAAAAGGAGAGTGAGAGCATGGGCGCCTGGGTGACTCAGTCTGTTAAGCATCTGACTTTGGCTCAGGTCAGGATCTCACGGTTTGGGAGTTCCAGCCCCGCATTGGGCTCTGTGCTGGCAGAATTTGCTTTGGATTCTCTGACCCCTCTGTCTCTCGCCCTCCCTTGCTTGTGCTTTCTCTCTCTCAAAAATAAATAAACATTGGAAAAAATATCCATTGACCAGTGGATGGATTAAAAAAAAAGAAACCCGTGGTATATAAATATGATGGGATATTATTCAGCTTTAAAGAAAGGGAATTATGCAATACACGACAACATGGATGAACCTTGAGGACGTCGTGCTAACTGAAGTGAGCCAGTCACAGAAAGACGATGCTGGATGATTCCCCTTACATGAGGTATGTAAAATAGTCAAATGCAGGGGTAGCTGGCTGGCTCAGTCAGTAGAACATGCAACCCTTGACCTCAGGGTTGTAGGTTTGAGCTCCACACTGGGTATAGAGATTACTTAAAAAAAATTAAATCTTTAAAAAAAAAATAGTCACATTTTGGGGCACCTGGGTGGCCCAGTCAGTTAAGCGTCAGACTTCAGTTCAGGTCGCGATCACACAGTTCGTGGATTTGAGCCCCGCTGAATCTGTGCTGACAGCTCAAAGCCTGGAGCCTGCTTCAGATTCTGTGTCGCTCTCTCTTTCTCTGCCCCCCCGGCCCCGCTCATTCTCAGTCTCTCTCTGTCTCTCAAAAATAAATAAACGTTAAAAAAAAACTTTAAAAAATAGTCAAATTCACAGAATCAAAGAATAGAATGATGGTTGACAGGGGCTGGAGGAAGGAAGAAATAGAAAATTACTTATCAGCTGATATAAAGTTCAGGTAAGCAAGATGAATGAGTTCTAGAGATCTGTGGTACAACACCATACCTACAATTAACACCACTGTATAACACACTTAAAATTTTGTTAGAAGAGGAGACACCTGGGTGGCTCAGTGGGTAAGGCTTCTGACTTTGGCTCAAGTCATGATCTCACGGTTCTTGAGTTCAAGCCCTGTGTCGGACTCTGTGCTGTCAGAGCAGAGGCCCTTTTGAATCCACTATACCCCTCTTTCTCTGCCCCTTCTCTGCTTGCATGCTCTTTCTCAAAACTAAGTCAAGATTTTTAAAAAAATTGTTGGGAGGGTAGATTTCATGTTAAATTTATTGCAATAAAATAAAAAATGTCAAAACTCAGGAAATTAATGTTGGTATAATACTACTGACATTACTATATACCTTAGTAATGGTCGAGGACCTTTTAATGTAACTCGTAGTCATTTGGACTTTCTGTGCAGTCTGCTCAGATCATTAGGCAATTTTTGTATTGGGTTGCCTAATTCTTTTTCTTTTTTCTTTTTTTTAATGTTTTATTTATTTCTAGGAGAGAGAGAGACAGCGTGAGCAGGGGAGGGTCAGAAGAGAGGGAGACACAGACTGAAACAGGCTCCAGGCTCTGAGCTGGCAGTCAGCACAGAGCCCGACGCAGGGCTTGAACCCACGAACCGTGAGGTCATGACCTGAGCGAAAGTCGGATGCTTACCCGACTAAGCCACCCAGGCGCCCCGCCTAATTCTTTTTTTTAATTAAGTTTGTGGTTTCTTTATAATCCTCCCAATGAGAATTGTTGTCAAAAGTGTTAATTTACTTAAAATAACACTGATACATCCATATATGTTAAAACAGTTAACATATTTAATGAAAAACACTTGTATTTTCAAAAACAAAAATCCGTGTAGAAGGGTATTTTGGGGGCGCCTGTTGGCTCAGTCAGAAGCATGCACCTGTTGATCTTGGGGTCATGAGTTCGAGCCCCACGTTGGTGGTAGAGATTACTTAAATAAATAAAAATTAGAGAGAGATTGTTTACATTTTTGCAAGCCTCTTTAGTATCTGGTTTAACGGGAGATAATGGAATTCTCATACCTGCGTCTTCATTCAATTTGTGGTGATAGGTGTGTGTGTGTGTGCGTGTGTGTGTGTGTGTGTGTGTTTTAACTTGTATTCAGCAGTGTCAACGAACCAAAGTTTCTTCAGACATGATTCAGTTGGTAAGTGTTCAGTTTGTTTCCAGTTTTGTGGATTGGGTTTGGTTTCTACCATGAGTAATGCTATCATTAACATCTTGTTTTTTCACCCTTGTGTGTTCCTACCTCTGCCTCCGAGGAATTGATCGATGGATCCGAGGATTGATCATCATAACCTCATGACCATCTTGAGGAATGGTCGAGATGAGGTTAATGTGTAGATGTAAGGCTAGTGGATGACGCCATGTCGCTTCCACATGTAAGGGCGCTTTTTCCTCACACCCAGGCCAGTTAAGGGTATTCAAACTCCTTATAATTTTGCCATCTAAAGGGACACCTTATTTTTACTCAGATATACACTTTTCAAACTCCAGGCTAATTTGAGCATTTGTTTCATGGTTAGCTTCTTGGGTTTACTTTTCTGTGAATTCTCTATTCTCATTCCTTGCCCATTTTCTATTGAGTTGTTTCTTTTTAAATTCTTGTAGGAATATAGATCTTGATTTTTATTTTTATTTTTTTAATTAAAAAAATTTTTAATTTTTTTTTATTTCTGAGAGAGAGAGAGAGAGAGACAGCATGAACAGGGGAGAGTCAGAGAGAGAGGGAGACACAGAATCTGAAACGGGCCCCAGGCTCTGAGCTAGCTGTTAGCACAGAGCCCAACGCGGGGCTCAAACCCACGAACCGTGAGATCATGACCTGAGCCGAAGTTGGACGCTTAACTGACTGAGCCACCCAGGTGCCCCTAGATCTTGATTTTTAATAGCCATCAGTGTTGAAAGATTTACTAACCATGACTCTTGGTATATTGATGATGGTTTGGGCACATTTTACTCTACACAGGTTTTTATTTTTTATTTTTACACTTAAAGAGTATTTCTTATATTTTCCCCAAGTTTTTATTTAAATTCCAGTTAGTTAGGGGCACCTGGGTGGCTCAGTCAGTTAAGTATGCGACTCTTTTTTTTTTTCTACAAATAGTTTATTGTCAAGTTGGTTTCCATATAACACCCAGTGCTCATCCCCACAAGTGCCCTCCTCCATGCCCATCTCCCCCTCCCCCCCACATCCACCAGTCCTCAGTTTTTGTCAGCATTCAAGAGCCCCTCATGGTTTGCCTCTCCCCCTTTCCCCCACTATTTACCTCCTTCTTCTCCCCCATGGTCCTCCGTTAAGTTCCTCCTAATCCTCCTATACGTGCAAACATATGGTAACTGTCCTTCTCTGCCTGACTTCCTTCGCTCAGCATAACACCCTCAAGGTCCATCCATGTTGCTACACATGGCCAGATTTCATTGTTTCTCATTGCCATGGAGTATCCCATCGTATAGATAAACCACATCTTCTTGATCCATTCATCCGTTGATGGGACACTTAGGCTCTTTCCATGTTTTAGCTATTGTGGAGAGTGCTGCTATGAACATTGGGGTACACGTGCTCCTGTGCCTCAGCATTTCTGTATCCCTTGGGTAAATTCCTAGCAGTGCTAGTGCTGGGTCCTAGGGGAGTTCTACTGTTACTTTTCTGAGGAACCTCCACACTGTTTTCCAGAGGTGCTGTATGAGTTTACATACCCACCAACAGTGTAGGAGGGTGCCCGTTTCTCCACATCCTCGCCAGCATCTAGAGTTCTCTGATTTGCTCATTTTAGCCACTCTGACTGGTGTGAGGTGGTATCTCAGTGTGGTTTTGATTTGTATTTCCCTGATGAGTAGGGATGCTGAGCATCGTTTCATGTGTTTGTTGGCCATCTGGATGTCCTCTTTGGAGAAGTGTCTGTTCATATCTTCTACCCATTTCTTCACTGGGTTGTTTGTTTTTCGGGTGTGGAGTTTGGTGAATTCCTTATAGATTTTGGATATTAACCCTTTATCTGATATGTCATTTGCAACTATCTTTTCCCATTCCGTTGGTTGCCTATTAGTTTTGTGGGTTGTTTCCTTTGCTGTGCAGAAGCATGCAACTCTTGATCTCATCTCAGGTCTTGATCTCAGGGTGGTGAGTTCAAGCCCCACATTGGGCTCTGTGTTGAGTGTGAAGCCTACTTAAAAGAAAAAAATTCAGCTAGTTAACATACAATGTAATATGAGTTTCAGGTATAGAATTTAGTGATTCAGCCCTTACATATAACGCCAGATGTCCGTCACAAGTGCCCTCATTAATACCCATCATCTACTTAACCCATCCCCCCACCCATCTCTTCTCTGATAACCATCAGTTCATTCTCTATAGTTAAGATCAGTTTCTTGCCAAAAGTTTTTCTTTAATGTTTTTTTTTAATTTTTTAATGCTTTTTTAAATTTATTTATAGGAGAGAGAGAGACAGCGTGAGCAGGGGAGGGTCAGAGAGAAAGGGAGTCACAGACTGAAACTTTCTAACTAAAGTTTTCTAAAAAAGTTAGCGTTGTTGTTTTTAAGATTTCATTTATTTAAATTTTTTTTAAAATTTTGTTTATTTTTGAGAGAGAGAGCGCGAGAGGGGACCGGGCAGAGAGAGAGGGAAACACAGAATCCGAAACAGGCTCCAGGCCCTGAGCTGTCAGCATAGAGTCCAACATGGGGCTGAAACCCACGAACTGTGAGATCATGACCTGGGCCGAAGTGGGACGCTTAACTGACTGAGCCACCCAGGTACCCCAAAATTTTATTTTATTTTTTTTTTAATTTTTTTTAATGTTTTATTTGTTTCTAGGAGAGAGAGAGAGACAGCGTGAGCAGGGGAGGGTCAGAGAGAGAGGGAGTCACAGACTGAAACAGGCTCTAGGCTCTGAGCTGGCAGTCAGCACAGAGCCGGACGCGGGGCTCGAACCCACGAACCGCGAGATCATGACCCAAGCGAAAGTCGGACGCTTAACCGACTAAGCCACCCAGGCGCCCCTCCAAAATTTTATTTTTAAGTAATCTCTACACCCAACATGCGGCTTGAATCCACAACCCAAGATCAAGAGTCACATGCTCTACCAAGGGAGTCAGCCAGGAGCCCCAAGGCCTGTTTGTTAAATACACTATTCTTTCTCATTTGAATAGGACTACCACAATTGTTATATTTAAAATTCTCATGCAGACTTAGATCTATTCTGGATTCTTTATCAGGTTCTTTGATCTCCTTTTCTATTCCTATTCCAATATTATACTAATTTGATAACACTAGATTGATAGTATATTCTTTTTTTTTTAAGTTTTTTTTTTAATGTTTTATTTGTTTCTAGGAGAGAGAGAGAGACAGCGTGAGCAGGGGAGGGTCAGAGAGAGAGGGAATCACAGACTGAAACAGGCCCCAGGCTCTGAGCTGGCAGTCAGCACAGAGCCCGACGCGGGGCTCGAACCCACGAACCGCGAGATCATGACCCAAGCGAAAGTCGGACGCTTAACCGACTAAGCCACCCAGGCGCCCCTAGATTGATAGTATATTCTTATGCCGCATTAAAACAAACAAACAAACACCCTTCATTACTTTTCTAAGAGACCCGATAAATAAATGACAGGAAAGAGAAAGGATCCTACATGCTCGGTCATTGTAGATGGTAGGAACCACAGAAGCCTGGATCAGCCTGTGGCCACCTTCCTGAGCTTCAATGGAAAAAGCTCTATAGGTAGTGAATTACAGATGATTTAAAAAATTTATTTTAATGTTTATTTATCTTTGAGAGAGTGGCAGAGCGTGAGTGGGGAAGGGGCAGAGGGAAGAAGGAAACAGAATTCAAAGCGGGCTCCAGGCTCTGAGACGTCAGCACAGAGCCTCATGTGGGGTTCAGACTCACGGACACTGGGATCCGGACCTGAGCCAAAGTCAGACACTTATCCATCTGAGCCACCCACGCACCCTGAAGATCATTGAAATAAATGTGGAGAACTAGCTTCTTGCCCTTTCAGTCTCTTCAGCAGGAGGTGAGAACAGTAAAATGGGGGAAAGAACAGCTATGGGACAGCCAGCCAACTGTCCCAGCCCTTCTACAAAATGGTGAACACCAGCTCTACTTACCTGTTGGACTCAGAGTAAGACAATGATGGGGAATGTCATCACAGAACTGAAGTATTACAAATCTATAGCCTGTAAGAATAATATACTGACGGGGGCCCTGGGTGGCTCATTCGGTTAAGCTCAGGTCATGATTTCATGGTTTCATGAATTTGAGCACCACATCGGGCTCTGTGCTGACAGTTCAGAGCCTGAAGCCTGATCCGGATTCTGTATCTCCCTCTCTCTCTGACCGTCCCCTGTTCACACTCTGTCTCTCTCAAAAATAAATAAAACACTAAAAACGTTAAAAAGAAAAAGATATAAAAGTAAAACCCAGGGGCACCTGGCTGCCTCAGTCAGTAGAGCATGATACCTTTGATCTAAGGGTTTGGAGTTCAAGCCCCACATTGGGTGTGGAGCCTACTTAAAAAAAAAAAAAAAGTAAAAACCAGAACTAAGAAAATAGCAAAATCAACTAAAAATTGGGTGTGGAGGGGCTGAGAGGAAGTGGAAATATTCTAATTTTGTCATTGCTCATAGTGAAGAATGATCACCCCCCCCACACACACACACAACAAAAAGAAATACAGACCATATTGTGGAATATAATTTCAAAGGAAGGAATAAAAACAGAGAGCATACCATTAAAATGTTGATAAAGCTAAGGTCAAATATATCTGTCATAAAAATGAATTTAAATGTGCTTATTCTACATATCATTTTAAAAAAGCAATTATCACATGAGATCACACAGTAAAGCCCAACTATTTTCTGGAAATATTAGAGACATGTTAAAACAAATGGATTCAGAAGGTTTGCAGATGAAAAGGTGAGCCGAGGCATATCAGACCAATAGAAAAAGAAAGCAGGGCTTCAATTTTAAAATGCAACAAAGTTGAATTTAGGACAATAAGCCGTAAGCAGGATAAAGAGAGGTGCTTTATGAGGATAAAAGTATATACACAAGAATGATCTAACATCCATGATATTGTACATACCAAATAATATAGCATCACAATTTTTTTTCTCAATAGAAATGCCATTTTTATGTGATTTATTGTCAAGTTGGCTAACTGTATAGTGTATTCAGTGTGCTCTTGGCTTCGGGACTAGATTCCCATGATTCATCACATGCAGCACCCAGTGCTCATCCCAACAAGTGCCCTCCTCAATGCCCACCGCCCATTTTCCCTGTCCCCTACCCCCATCAACTCCTTAGTTTGTTCTCTGAATTTAAAAGTCTCTTATGGTTTGCCTCCCTTCTGTTTTTAACTATTTTTTCCCCTTCCCTTTTCCCATGGTCTTCTATTAAGTTTCTCAACTTCCACATATGAGTGGAAACATATGATATCTGTCTTTCCCTGAATGGCTCATTTCAGTTAGCATAATACCCTCAGTTCCATCCATGCTGTTGCAAATGGCAAGATTTCATTCTTTTTCGTTGCTGAGTAGTATTCCATTGTGTGTATATACCGCATCTTCTTTATCCATTCATCCGTTGATGGACATTTGAGCTCTTTACATAGTTTGGCTATTGTTGATAGCGCTGCTAGAAACACGGGGATGCATGTGCCCCTGTGCATCAGCACTCCTGTGTCCTTTGAATAAATTCCTAGTAGTGCTATTGCTGGGTCATAGAGTAATTCTATTTTTCATTCTTTGAGGCACCTCCGCACTGTTTACCAGAGTGGCTACACCAGTTTGCATTCCCACCAACAATGCAAGAGGGTTCCCCTTTCCCCACATCCTCACCAATGTCTGTGTTTCCTGGGTTGTTAATTTTAGCCACTCTGACCAGTGTGAAGTGGTATCTCAATGTGATTTTGATTTGCATTTCCCTGATGATGAGCCATGTTAAGCATCATTTCATGTGTCTGTTGGCCATTCGGATGTCTTTCGTGGGACACGTGTCTATTCATATCTTCTGCCCATTTCTTCACTGGATTATTGATTTTGGGTGTTGAGTTTAGTAAGTTCTTTATAGATTTTGGATACTAGCCCTTTATCCAATATGTCATTTGCAAATATCTTCTCCCATTCTGTTGGTTGCCTTTTAGTTTGTTTCTGTGCAGAAGCTTTTTATCTTGATGAGGTCCCAATAGTTCATTTTTGCTTTTCTTTTCCCTTGCCTTTGGAGACATGTCAAGTAAGAAGTTGCTACAGTTAGGGTTAAAGAGGTTGTTGCCTGTTTTCTCTTCCAGAATTTTAATGGTTTCTTGTTTCACATTTAGGTCTTTCATCCATTTTGAATTTATTTTTTTCTATTTTTTTTTTACAAATAGTTTATTGTCAAATTAGTTTCCACATAACACCCAGTGCTCATCCCCACAAGTGCCTCCTCCATGCCCACCCCTCCTCCCCCCCACATCCACCAGTCCTCAGTTTTTGTCAGCATTCAAGAGTCTCTCATGGTTTGCCTCTCCCCCTTTCCCCCACCATTTCCGCCCCTCTTCTCCCCCTTGGTCCTCTGTTAAGCTCCTCCTAATCCTCCTATACGTGCACACATATGATATTTGTCTTTCTCTGCCTGACTTATTTCGCTCAGCATAACACCCTCAAGGTCCATCCATGCTGCTACACATGGCCAGATTTCATTGTTTCTCATTGCCATGTAGTATTCCATGGTATAGATAAACCACATCTTCTTGATCCATTGATCTGTTGATGGACACTTAGGCTCTTTCCAGGTTTTAGCTATTGTGGAGAGTGCTGCTATGAACATTGGGGTACATGTGCTCCTATGCCTCAGCATTTCCGTATCCCTTGGGTAAATTCCTAGCAGTGCTAGTGCTGGGTCCTAGGGGAGTTCTATTGTTAGTTTCCTGAGGAAACTCCACACTGTTTTCCAGAGGGGCTGCACCAGTTTCCATTCCCACCAACAGTGCAGGAGGGTGCCTGTTTCTCCACATCCTTGCCAGCGTCTAGAATTCTCTGATTTGCTCATTTTAGCCACTCTGACTGGCATGAGGTGGTATCTCAGTGTGGTTTTGATTTGTATTTCCTTGATGAGGAGGGACGCTGAGCATCGTTTCATGTGTCTGTTGGCCATCTGGATGTCCTCTTTGGAGAAGTGTCTGTTCATATCTTCTGCCCATTTCTTCACTGGGTTGTTTATTTTTCGGGCGTGTAGTTTGGTGAGTTCCTTGTAGATTCTGGATATCAACCCTTTATCTGATATGTCATTTGCAACTATCTTTTCCCATTCCGTTGGTTGCCTATTAATTTTCTGGGTTGTTTCCTTTGCTGTGCAGAAGCTTTTAATCTTGATGAGGTCCCAACAGTTTATTTTTGCTCTTGATTCCCTTGCTTTGGGGATGTGTCAAGTAAGAAGTTGCTGCGGTGGAGGTCAAGGAGGTTGTTTCCTGCTTTCTCCTCTAGGGTGTTGATAGTTTCCTGTCTCATGTTCAGGTCCTTTATCCATTTTGAGTTTATTTTTGTGCATGGTGTGAGAAATGATCTAGTTTCATTCTTCTGCATGTTGCTGTCCAGTTCTCCCAACACCATCTGTTAAAAAGGCTGTCTTTTTTCCATCGGATATTCTTTCCTGCTTTGTCAAAGATTAGTTGGTTGTATACTTTTGGGTCCACTTCTGAGTTCTCAATTCTGTTCCATTGGTCTATGGGTCTGTTTTTGTGCTAATACCATACTGTCTTGATGATGACAGCTTTGTAGTAGAGGCTAAAGTCTGGGATGGTGATCCCTCCCGTTTTGGTTTTATTTTTCAGGATTACTTTGGCTATTCGGGGTCTTTTGTGGTTCCATACAAATTTTTGTTCTAGTTTTGAGAAGTATGCTGGTGCAATTTTGATTGGAATTGCATTGAATGTGTAGAGTGCCTTAGGTAGTAATGACATCTTAACTATATGTATTCTTCCTATCCATGAGCATGGAATGTTTTTCCATTTCTTGTGTCTTCTTCAATTTCCTTCATAAGTTTTCTATAGTTTTCATCATACAGATCTCTTGTATCCTTGATTAGGTTTATTCCTAGGTATTTGATGGTTTTTTTGTGCAATTGTGAATGGGATCAGCTTCTTGATTTCTCTTTCTGTTGCTTCATTGTTGGTGTATAAAAATGCAACCGATTTCTGTACGTTGATTTTGTACCCTGCAACTTGGCTGAATTCTTGGATTAGTTCTAGTAGGCTTCTGGTGGAGTCTGTCGGGTTTTCTATGTAGAGTATCATGTCATCTGCGAAGAGTGAAAGTTTGACTTCCCCTTTGCCAATTCTGATGCCTTTGATTTCCTTTTGGTGTCTGATGGCTGATGCTAGGACTTCCAGCACTATGTTAAACAGCAGTGGTGAGAGTGGGCATCCCTGTCGTGTTCCTGATCTCAGGGGGAAAGCTCTCAGTTTTTCCCGTTGAGGATGATGTTAGCTGAAGGCTTCTCATAGATGGCTTTGATGATGTTTAAGTAGGTTCCTTCTATCCCGACTTTCTCTAGAGTCTTTATTAAGAAGGGATGCTGTATTTTGTCAAATGCTTTTTCTGCATCTATTGACAGGATCATATGGTTTTTATCTTTTCTTTTATTGATGTGATGTATCACATTGATTGATTTGAATATTGAACCAGCCCTGTAACCCAGGAATGAATCCCACTTGATCTTGGTGGATGATTCTTTTTATATGCTGCTGGATTCGATTTGCAAGGATCTTGTTGAGAATTTTTGCATCCGTATTCATCAAGGATATTGGCCTGTAGTTCTCTTTTTTTGCTGGATCTCTGTCTGGCTTGGGAATCAGTGTGATGCTGGCTTCATAAAATGAGTCCGGGAGTTTTCCTTCGCTTTCTATTTTTTGGAATAGCTTGAGAAGAATTGGGATTAATTCTGTTTTAAATGTCTGGTAGAATTCCCCAGGGAAAGCCATCAGGTCCAGGGCTCTTATTTGTTGGGAGATTTTTGATCACTGATTCAATTTCTTCACTTGTTATGGGTCTGTTCAGGTTTTCTATTTCTTCCCGTGTGAATTTTGGTAGTGAGTGTGTTTAGGAATTTGTCCATTTCTTCTAAGTTGTCCAATTTGTTGGCATATAATTTTTCATAGTATTCCCTGATAATTGTTTGTATTTCTGAGGGGTTGGTTGTAATAAGTCCATTTTCATTCATAATTTTGTCTATTTGGGTGCTCTCTCTTTTCTTTTGGATAAGTCTGGCTAGAGGTTTGTCAATTTTGTTTCCTTTTTCAAAAACCAACTCTTGGTTTCATTGATCTGTTCAATTGTTTCTTTGGTCTCTATGTTGTTTATTTCTGCTCTAATTTTTACTATTTCTCTTCTTCTACTGGGTTTAGGGCGTTCTTGTTGCTCTGCCTCTAGTTCCTTTAGGTGAGCTGTTAGATTTTGACTTGCGCTTTTTCTAATCTCTTGAAATAGGCCTGGAGAGCAATGTACTGTCCTCTTAGGACTGCCTTTGCCGCATCCCATAGATTTTGAATTGTTGTGTTTTCATTTTCATTTGTTTCCATATATTTTTTACTTTCATCTCTAATTGCCTGATTGGCCCATTCATTCTTTAGAAGGGTGTTCTTTAACCTCCATGTTTTTGGAAGTTTTCCAGACTTCTTCCTGTAATGGATTTCAAGTTTCAAAGCATTGTGATCTGACAGTGTGCATGGTATGATCTCTATTCTTTTATATTTCTTGAGGGCTGCTTTATGTCCCAGTATGTGATCTATCTTGGAGAATGTGCCATGCGCACTTGAGAAGAAAGTAAATTCCCTGGCCTCAGGATGTAAAGTTCTAAATATATCCGTCAGGTCCATCTGGTCCAATGTGTCTTTCAAGTCCATTATTTCTTTAGTGATTTTCTGTCTGGTTGACCTATCCATTGCTGTAAGCGGAGTATTAAAGTCCCCTGCTATTAGCACATTCTTATCTATAAGCTTGTTTCTGTTTGTGATTAATTGTTTTAGATATTAAGGTGCTCCCATATTCGGTGCGTAGACATTTATGATTGTTAGTTCTTCCTGATGGATGGACCCTGTAATTATTATGTAGTGCCCTTCTTCATCTCTTGTGATTGTCTTTAATTTAAAGTCCAGTTTGTCTGATATAAGTATCGCTACTCCGGCTTTCTTTTGATTTCCTGTAGCATGATATATATTTCTCCATCCCTTACTTTTAATCTGAAGGTATCTTCCCGTCTAAAATGAGTTTCTTGTAGACAGCATATAGATGGATTTTGTTTTTTAATCCATTCTGCTACCCTATGTCTTTTGATTGGAGCATTCAGCCCATTTACATTCAGTGTTATTATTGAAATATGTGGGTTTAGAGTCTTTGTATCTTTTGTAGGGTTCATGTTTGTGGTGGTGTCTCTGGAATCTTTGTTCTTTGCAACCTTTCCTTCAGAGCATCCCCCTCAGGATTTCTTGTAGGGCTGGCTTCGTGGTGACAAATTCTTTCAATTTCTGTTTGTTTGGAAAGGTTTTTATCTCTCCTTCTATTTTGAATGACAGGCTTGCTGGATAGAGGATTCTTGGCTGCATATTTTTACTGTTCATCACATTGAAGATCTCTTGCCATTCCTTTCTGGCCTGCCACGTTTCAGTAGATAGGTCTGTCACCACTCTGATAGGTTTCCCTTTGTATGTGAGGGCCCTTTTCTCCCTAGCTGCTTTCAAAATTCTCTCTTTGTCCTTGTATTTTGCCATTTTTACGATGATATGTCGTGCAGAAGATCGATTCAAGTTACGTCTGAGAGGAGTCCTCTGAGCCTCTTGTATTTCCACATTGACTTCCTTCCCCAGGTCGGGGAAGTTCTCTGCTATAATTTGTTCCAGGACTCCTTCAGCACCTTTCCCTCTCTCTTCCTCTTCTGGGATTCCTATGATACGGATATTGTTGCGTTTCACTGTGTCACTGAGCTCTCGAATTCTTCTTTCCTGTTCCTGGATCAGTTTGTCTCTTTTTTTGTCAGCTTCTTGTTTTTCTAGAATGGTGTCTTCTAAATCACTTATTCTCCTTTCTGCCTCTTCAAATCCGTGCATTGGAGGCCTCTAATTTATTATGTATCTCATTGATCGCATTTTTTAATTTTCATGCCTATTTTTATTTTCCATTCTGTCTGTAGCCATAGTTTCTTTGATGTCCCTATGTTTTTTTCAAGCCCTGCTATTAATTTCACCATTATTATTCTAAAATCTTGTTCACTTATGCTGCTGATATCTGTTTTGAGCAGTTCATTAGCTGTCATTTCTTCTTGGAGTTTCTTTGGAGGAGAGCTCTTTCGTTTCGTCATTTTAGTTAGCTTTCCGGCTCTTGTTGGTTTTAAAGACCTGTTATGCTCTCTGTTTCTATGAGCACTGCTATATCCAAGAAGACTCTTTGACTTTCCAGGGCCTATCCTTTCAGAGATTGTTTTTTGAATGGTATCCGTTGGTCACTCTTGTTGGGACCTTAGTTATTTTATTTTCCTATTCGTAGTGATATTTGGGACTCTTCACCTTGTGTACTCTGGCTTGTTTCTTGAGGTAGCCCTGGAAAAGAAAACAGACAGACAAACACACAGGGAGCAGGAGCACACAAACGCACAGGCTGATTCAGCTAACATGCAAAGCGAGAGGGAAAATGAAAAAGTTAATAGAAAAGACGGAGGAGGGAGGGCGAATAATAGGGAGCATAAAATACATAAAAGGGTCAAAAAGGGGAAAAGAAAAGGAAAAAAGAAGAAAACCGATGGACAAAGAACGGTTTAAAGCATATACCTGGATTTCCCAGCTACAGTTAAATAGCCGTGTGTATGCAGTGCTGGTTGAAGAGCATAGAGAAAAAGAGAGAAGGCAGGGCGAGACAAGGCAGATTTGGAAATAGAATGAACAGGCAGAAGGGATAAGAAACTTTTTTCAAAGAGGTAAAGGGTAGAATATGGTTGGATAGGTGAGAGAAGGATGCTGGAATTATCCAGAGAAACTATATAGTCTAATTACTCCTGAGAGAAATAGCTGAAGATGTCGGTAGGTGTAGAATTTACATTTACAGAATGGACTTGTTGTGATTGTTTAAGCAAGCTGGCGACCAGAGTTAATCAGGTCAGTGTTTTGGGGAACACTGCGAGAAAAGAGCGAGAAAAGAGAAAGAAGAAGACAAAAAGAAAGAGAAAAGAAAGAGGAAAAAAGAAAGAAGAAAAAAAAGGAAAAAAACAAAAAAAGGGGAAAAAAAGGAAAAAGAAAGAGAAAAAAAAAAAAGGGAGGAGGGCACCTCTCAGGCAGGGATGGGCGTGGCGTGATCCGATGCCTCAGGCGGGGGTTCTGCCTTGGCGATTGTGGGGAGGAGAGTGACGGTGCTCCAGTCCCTTCTTGAACCCCGCGCTGCAGCTCGCTTTTTTTTGGCGTGTCAACTCCCCGTTCCGGGGACGCAGCCGAAGTTGGTTGCACTCTTCAACCCAGGCCAGTTCCAATCTCCAAATCCCAGTCCGCGCCCCGCTGAAGTTGCCTTAGTCACAGCTTCCCAGACAACCCCCTCGGGCTATTCCAGGCCCCCTGCTGAGCTCTGGGGGCGGAGTCAGGATCGCTGCTTTCTTCTCTGGGTCGGGCTGGCGCGCATGCGCGGGGGCTTGCCTGCCGGGTCCGCGTAGCCTGAGCCCGCTGGAGTGAGGAAAACCGGGTCTCTCTATGGCTCGTCACCCGAAACACGAACTCACAGGCAAATTTCCCAGTTTTTAGCTCTTTGCCTTCCCTCTCGAGTTCCAGCCAGCCAGGAGCGCGGACGCCCGGTGTCTGCGCGTCTCTTTCAGGGGTCCCAGCCGCCCTGGAGCTACAATGGCGGCAGGCGCGCCGCCGCTGGAGTGAGGAAAACCGGGTCTCTCTATGGCTCGTCACCCGAAACACGAACTCACAGGCAAATTTCCCAGTTTTTAGCTCTTTGCCTTCCCTCTCGAGTTCCAGCCAGCCAGGAGCGCGGACGCCTGGTGTCTGCGCGTCTCCTTCAGGGGTCCCGGCGCCCTGGAGCTACAATGGCGGCAGGCGCGCCGCCGCCGCTTTAAAACCCAACCTCCAGGAGCGGCACAAAGAAGCAGTTTGTGTGCTCAGCCTCCCCCAGGACCAGTTGTCGCGAGGGGACCTGGTGTTCAGGTATTTGGCAAGTACGGTCTTTCTATGCACCGAGCGGAGATTTTTCTGTCTGGACTCTCCCCTTTTCCCCTCTCACTCCCCGTAGAGGGTAGAGGGGGATCGCCTCCCACCCTGAAGGCTCCGATCCCGGCCCGATTTTACCTTCCCCGGTTCGCACTCACGTTAGAAGGCTTTCTCAGTGGATTCTGCGTCCTTTTTCTCCCAGTCTCTCAGGTTTTGTAAGGTTTCCAAAGGCTTCAGATCTTTTCTGTGTGATGTATGGGCGCGAGTGCAAGTACGGAGCTCCTTACTTCTCCGCCATCTTGCCCCCCCTCCATTTTGAATTTATTTTTGTGTGTGGTGTAAGAAAGTGGTCCGGTTTCATTCTTCTGCATGTTGCTGTCCAGTTCTCCCAGCACCATTTGCTAAAGAGACGGTCTTTTTTCCATTGGATTCTCTTTCTTGCTTTGTTGAAGATTAGTTGACCATGCATTTTTGAGCCCAATTCTGCGTTCTCTATTCTATTCCATTGGTCTGTGTCTGTTTTTGTGACTATACCGTACTGCCTTGATGAGTACAGCTTTGTAGTAGAGGCTAAAGCCTGGGATTGTACAGCATCACAATTTAAACAGCAAAACTATAGAACATGAGGAGAAACACACAAATATTGACCTGTACTAAGTGACCTTTTAAAAGTGTTTATTTATTTAGAGAGATAGAATGAGTGGGGAGGGGCAGAGAGAGAGAGAGAATCCCAAGAAGATCCCAAGCAGGCTCTGTGCTATTAGTGCGGGGCCAGATGAGGGGTCAATCCCATGAACTGTGAGATCATGAGCTGAACCCAAACCAAGAGTCAGATGCTCAACTGACTGAACCACTCAGGCACCCCTGTACGAAGACATTTTAATTCATCCTTCATGGCTATGGTAGATTCAATGGATAAAAATAAATAAAATTTTAGAGCTGTCCTGTCTAGTATGGTAGCCACTAGCCACATACAGCTATGTAAGTTTACATTAATTAACGTGAAATAAAATTGAATAGTCAGTCACAACTAGCTGTATTTCAAGTGCTCTTTAGTCACATGCGGCTAGTGACCACTATATTGGCCAGCACGGATGGAAAGTACTATTAGGAACATTGTATAGAGGATCTATTTCATATAATAAGTCATTGTATCCATCACAAAATGGTGAAAGCCACACATATACACAGCCAAAATGGAAGAAAAACATTCTATGACAATAGGCCAAAGAGAAAAATCAAAATCACCATTTCAGAATATCTAGAAAATAACCCGATCAAATCCAACAGAGGACAGCCATCTCAACTACAAAAGGAAGTTAAGAGTCATTAGTGATAATGGTGAAATTCTAAATTTTTAAAAATGTTTTTATTCATTTCCGAGAGAGAGAGAGAGAGAGAGAGAGAGGGAGAGGGAGGGAGGGCGAGCGAGCAAGGGAGAGTCACAGAGAGAGAGGGAGACACAGAATCGGAAACAGGTTCCAGGCTTTAAGTTAGCTGTCAGCACAGAGCCCGACGGTGCCCCAATAATGGTGAAATTCTAAAGATTACCCATTTATGCCAGGAACCAGACAGTATCACTATTAACACAATTATAATTGCTTCTAAAGTGCTAGCAAAAGCAGCTAGACAGGAAATTGAAATAAACAGTGTAGATATGAGAAATTAAAAGGCAAGATGGGGGCACCTGGGTGGCTCAGTCGGTTAAGCATCCCACTTCAGCTCAGGTCATGACCTCACGGTACGTGAGTTCGAGCCCTGCATCAGGCTCTGTGCTGACAGCTCAGAGTCTGGAGCCTGTCTTCGGATTCTGTGTCTCCCTCTCTCTGCTCCTCCTCACTCGTGCTCTGTCTTTCTCTCTCTCAAAAATAAATAAAAACATTAAAAAAATTTTTTTAAGAAAAGCCAAGATGGTCATCTTTTGCAAATGATATGATCCTTTACCTAGAAGACCCTAGAGAATTTACAGATAAACAGAACTCCTTATCAAGTTCTTTGACACGGCAAGATATAAGATAAATGTACTAATCAAGATCTGATGAAGAACCAACGGGTAAAATTAGATGTGTATCTCAAACAAAACACAATGTCATTCCAGATGAATCTAATATGATTTTTAAGGTGGTTTACGTATGAACAAAAAATATTTTCCATTCTAATTTCGGATTGGTTGTTTCTTAATGTAAGAAAGTTATTGATTTTTTTAAAATGTTAATTGTACAACCCAATCCAAGCAGGGACAATTTTGCTCTCCCTCCTGGGGACACATGGCAAGGTCTGAGGACATTTGTTCATCCTGAGTGGGGGAGAGGGGAGCTACCGGCAGCTGGTGAGTGGAAGACAGATCTTCTACACGTTCTGCAGTGTGTCTTCTCTCTGCCCACAAGGGACTGCCCAGTTCCAAATGTCAGTAGTGCTGAAACTGAAAAACTGTGGTGTAACTCGACACCTTAATGAGTTATCATATTGTTTCTAACAGTTTTTCCAGTTAGTTTTGGACTTCCCAGGTACACAATCCCACTAATTGCAAAAAATAAGGATATATCCTTTCTAGTATTTCTATCTCTCCTTTGGTTCTGTTTTGTAATTGCGTTTGGCCGGCACTATCACAACCATGTTTGTGCTGAGCAGCTGAAGCCTATTTCTCTGTTTGGGAATTCCATCATTGTGAGGTCCCACTTCCTACCATTAAGGACCTAAAAGCTAGATTACTTGCTTTTCCTGAACCCTAGCATGCAGGTGTCTGACTGAACTCACACTGAGACTTTATAAAGACATCAAGAAAGGGTCAGTGCTCACTTTGATGGCTTTGGCACTGAACCAGGCTGTCCCTAGGCAAACTTGGTGATGATGATTCTCCTTTCATTGTTTCCTTGGGTTCTGACCCATTTTCTAAACTTGGTTCTTTAGCTTTCTCATCCAAACGGTCAGCTGCCCCATGTCCTATGAATGAACTCCTTTTCTTTTCTGTAGTTAACCCAAATTGGTTTCCTTCGCAACCAAGAACCCGACTGTTAGAATGTTAAATAATAATTGTGATAGCAGGTGCCATTGTCTTGTTCCTGACTTCGCTGGAAATGGTCTCTTGTTTGCACACATTCATTAATTTATTCACAAAATGAATACTTAAATCCATGTGTTCATTCCTTTACCTCCTGTCCCAATCCAATTATCACATGGGCCTTTCTAGTTTCTGCTTTCCTGTTTGTGTAAATCCCTTCTCTGAAAAATGAGAAACCTGTTTCCCATTATCCATAATATGTTTGCTTATTTCCTCAGTCCCCCTGAGTGTAACTAGGTTTCCCTCTCAGCCACTATTCCTCCTTATTGGCTCTGCTTTCGGGGCTGGGATGTTCCTACCCTCATCCACCAAAGATTCCCTTATCATCCTGCTGGGTCATTCCAGACAGTAAACACACGCAAATGCCTTCCACATCTTGCTCAGATTCTGACATTCCTCTATGACATTCTTTTTTTTTTTAATGTTTCTTTGATTTTGAGAGAGAGAGAGGGACAGAAGATCCAAAGCGGACTCTGCGTTGATAGCAGCAAGCCCAGTGCGGGGCTTGAACTCACAAACCATGAGATCATGACCTGAGCTCAAGTTGGAGGCTCAACTGACTAACCCCCCCCCCGGCGCCCCTCCTCTATGACATTCTTGAGGAGCCACCCTCCTCACTGTGTTTGAGACACCTCATTCTAGGCCACCTCTCTAGGCAGGTATCCATCTTGCTCCATCTTGCACCTGAATCCCCTGATCAGAAGAGAAAGAGATAAGAAGAGACAGGAAAGGAAGGAGAGGGGGGGAAAGGGAGAAGATGAATTTTCCATATATTTTGAATGCAGAGCTGAGGGGATTTCCAGCTGGATGTAGGGCGAATGAGAAGGAGGGGAGACAAGGGTGACTCTGAGGTCTTTGGCCTGAGCAGCTGGAAAATGGAGGTAAGCTCTCCTGAGATGGGGAAGACTGTGGGAAGAGCAGACGGGGAGCAGAAATCTAGAGTAAGGTTTGGGCACGATGAGTTTGAGATGCATATTAGATACACAAGCAGGCAATCAAACTGAGGAAGCTGGAGATTTGGGGAGAGGATCAGAAGGAAGATACACATTTGGGAGTTATCAATATTTGATAGTATTTAAAGACTTCAGACCGGAGAAATTTGCTTTGGGAGTGAGTAAAGACGGAAAGAGAAGTGGTCCAAGGCGTAGGTCTTGGGGTAGGCCACTAATGCAGTGTTTTATAAGGAAGCATTTAACTTGTCTTTGGTTTTATGTGACCTGACTGATAGATCGGTACGTAGAACTCTTAAGATTTTTTTTAAGTTCATTTACTATTTTTAGTAATCTCTACACCCAAAGTCGGGCTTGAACTCATGACCCTGAGATCAAGAGTTGCATGCTTTTCTGATTGAGCCAGCTAGGTGCCCCAACTAGAATTCTAAATTAAGGAAATAATCCTATATAAGGGGATTTTTGTTGAGTACCTAAACCTTTTAGGAGATCTATTTGGCCATGGTGCGTGTGTGTGTGCGTGCGTGTGTGTGTGTGTGTGTGTGTGTGTGTGTTTGTATAGTATTTACATAATTATATAAAAGAAACTGGAGGTTTCTTTATTTTTATTTGAGAGGAAAGGAGAGGAAAAGAGAGAGAAGGAGAAAGAGAGAGCAAGTAGAGGGGAGGGGGAGAGAGAGAGAGAATCCTAAGCAGGTTCCACAGTCAGCACAGAGCTCAACATGGGGCTCAATCCCACGACCCTGGGATCATGACCTGAGCTGAAACCAAGAATCGGATGCTCAACTGAGTGAGCCTCCCAAACGACCCTGTGCTGGAGGTTCCTATTGCTACTTATTTATATTTGTAGTTTTCCTTTTTTGTGTTACCATATTGAATTTTTATATTACACAGTGCTGACTCTATACAGATAATTGGGAAGTTTTATTTTAAAAACATTTTTTTAATGTTTATTTATTTTTGAGAGAGACAGACCATGAACAGGAGAAGGACAGAGAAAGAGGGAGACACAGAATCCGAAGCAGTTCCAGGCTCCAAGCTGTCAGCACAGAGCCCAACGTGGGGCTCGAATCCATGAACCGTGAGATCATGACCTGAGCTGAAGTTGGATGCTTAACCGTCTGAGCCCCCCAGGTCCCCCAGGAAGTTTTAATTTTTATATTTAGTTTCCATTGAATCAGAATCGTCTGTTGATAGTTTAAAATAATACGCTTCTGTCAGTTGATTTCATAGTGACCAATCCATTTACGTTCATCTCTTCCTGGGAATATTTTTGCAACTTACATTTCTGAAAAACTCACCCGTTTATCTCACATGTTTTAACTATTAGCAAGGAGTTGAACAAAGAGTTCTCTAAACAATGTGGTTCCTCCAGAGCTGTCACTTTCCCTCTCATTATTTCACTTTGGTTCCTTCCCCTGCATCCTGTGAGATTTTCCTGAACTTGGAATCCATCCCACTAGAGTTTATTTTCTGTGCACTTTATGCTTCTAAGTCCCGTTTTAATTTTGCATTCTCATCATTTTCTCCTTAATAATTTCCCCTAGATTTACGAGTTCCATTTGTATTTTTCTTTCTTTTCTTTCAGGTTTTATTTTTATTTATCTTGAAAGAGAGAGAGAGCACACGCACGTGTGCATGCAGGGGAGGGGCAGATAGAGAGGAAGAGGGAGAAAATCCACAAGCAGGCTCTTCACGGGCAGTCCAGGGCCTGACACGGGGCTCGTTCTCACTAACTATCAGATCATGACCTCAGCCCCAAAGTCGGATGCTTAACCGCCTGAGCTCCTGTATTCTGCTTTCTTATCATTGCTTATGTTTAGTTTTCTTTAATTTCCATATAAGTGGGAAACTGCTACAGCCCACCATTGGTTTGCTTCATGCAGTTAATAAATTAAAATACTTTTTTAATAAATTAATAGAATACTCTTTTAAAAAAGATTTTGGGGCGCCTGGGTGGCTCAGTTGGTTAAGTGCCAACTTCGGCTCAGGTCATGATCTCACAGTTTGTGGGTTCGATCCCCGCCTTGAGCTCCGTGCTGACAGCTCAGAGCCTGGAGCCTGCTTCGATTCTGTGTCTCCCTCTCTCTCTGCCCCTCTCCCACTCATTCTCTGTCTCTAAAATAAATAAAAGTTTTAAAAATTAAAAAAAAAGATTTTAAAGTAATCTTTACACCTAATGTGGGGCTCGCACTCACAACCCTGAGATCAAGAGTCACATACTCCACCGACTGAGCCAGACGAGCACCCCTCTTTATAATTTTTTCATGTTCTTTTCTTTTTCTCCTTTATTATTTGTTAAAATTGTGTTGGAAGAGAAAGCTAGCGCGTTCTTAGGCATCTAAATTGGAAATCCTGTTCACTCCGTGTTTACCGGCCAAGCATGTTGAGCGCACTGTGTCCAGCAGGGGGCACACGTGGACTTTGATTGCCTCCCTGCTTCAGGTTCAACAGGATCCGCGGCTGAGAAATGAAGTTTTTGCTTCATGAGTCAGTGCATCTATTTTCCCAACAGATGCAAAATCAAACCCCTACAATAGACAGGCAGGTATAGAAAATGAGCGTAGTAGGCGTGGGGCAAAGCACAACAATGCGGCAGACATACATGCTGACAAGTGGTACCCGGGCTTTAGCCCCAGCCCCATGGAGACCACAGCACTGGCTAGAATGCCACGAAATAAAGCCACGCAGATCCCGCTCAGCCCTAGCTCATTTCTCTCATATAGGAATGCCAGAGGATCAAAATGTTCAAGAGAGGGGGGACATTCGGAATAGTGGGAGAGATGTCCAAAAAGTTTTTTAAAAATGTTTATTCCTGGGGCGCCTGGGTGGCTTAGTCGGTTAAGCGTCCTACTTTCGCTTAGGTCATGATCTCGCGGTTCGTGGGTTCGAGCCCCGCGTCGGGCTCTGTGCTGACTGCCGGCTCAGAGCCTGGAGCCTGTTTCAGTCTGTGACTCCCTCTCTCTCTGACCCTCCCCTGCTCACGCTGTCTCTCTCTCTCCTAGAAATTTTTAAAAAAAATGTTTATTCCTTTTTGAGAGAGAGAGAGCATGTGAGCAGGAGGGGACAGAGAGACAGGCATAGAGGATCCAAAGTGGGCTCTGCGCTGACAGCAGAGAGCCCGATATGGGCCTTAAACTCATGAACCGTGAGATCATGACATGGGCTGAAGTCAGATGCTTAACTGACTGAGCCACCCAGGCGCCCTGAGATCTCTAAATGCTAAACTTTAGCCAAGGAATTAAAACTGTTTCCGAGGAGCACCCGGGTGGCTCAGTTAAGCATCTGACTCTTGATTTTGCCTTGGGTCATGTTCTCATGGTCTGTGAGTTTCAGCCCTGATAGCTTGGGATTCTCTCTCTCTTTCTCTCTGCCCCCCCCTTCTCTCTCTCAAAATAAATAAATATTAACATTTTTTTAAAAAGCATAAACATATGTCAGTGTCTTTCCCAGAAGTTCATGGAAGGCTTATGAACTGTGAAACTGAAGTCAAGTTTCACAGGGGGGTGTTGGTGGAGTAGGTAAGTGGGTGTGGGCATGGTGGCTAGTGGAGAGGTGTTAGATCTCTTTTGCATACATCTAAGATCAGTTCAGTTCAAACTGGCCTAATGGAGGGGGAAAATGTATTAAGTAACTACAGTTCTCCCAATTCCAACATCTTTTTCCTTACACATCCAGGAAATTCTCGGACACTAGCTGAGCTTCTTACATTTCAACTTGATTCTGACTCTAGCTACCTGGAGACAGACTTAGATCCCACAGGTTAAGGGCTCAGTCCCACAAGACCTCCCCCTTCCCCTACTTCAGATGTCAGTCAAGGGTCCCAGCTTGTCACCTGTGCTTCTGACCCACTGGCTATAGGTCAGAGGCTCCCAGGACCCCCTCCTTGGGTTCAGTTAATTTGTTAGAGCAGCTCACACACTCAGGAAACCTGTTTATTCACTTACCAATTTATTCTAAAGGATGTTGAATCACTAGCCAGATCAGAGGTACATAGGGTGAGGTCCTGAATAAAGGAGTTTCTGTCTTGTGGAGTCTGGGACCCCGCATGGTGGCATGTGGATGCGTTCTGGTTCATCCAGCTGAAAGGTCTCCCTGGACCTTGTCTTTTGGGTTTTTATGGAGGCTTCACTGTATAGGCTTGATTACTTGGCCATTGGTGTTTGAACTCAACCTCCAATCCTTCTCCCCTCCCTGAAAGTCATGGGCTGGGACTGAAGGTCCCAATGTTCTTTTTTTTTTTTTTTTCTTTAATTTTTTTGGTTAATATTTCCTTACTTTTGAGAGGGGAGGGGAGGGGCAGAGAGAGAAGGAGGCACAGAAGGCTCTGAGCTAGCAGCACAGAGGCCGAAGCGGGGCTCGAGCTCATGAGCCATGAGACCATAACCTGAGCCAAAGTAGGACACTTAACGGACTGAACCACCCAGGTGCCCCATGAAAGTCCCAACATCCTAAGAGCAGGGTTGTTTCCCTTGGTAACCAGCCCCTACCCTTAGGTGCTTTTCAAGTCACCTCATTAGCATAGCAAAAGACACTTTATCTGCTCTCATCACTTTGGAAATTCCAAGGGTTTTGGACATTTCTTCCAGGAACTGGGACAATGACCAAATATATATTTCTTATTATAAATCACAGTATCACACTCTGTTGGCTGAAAGGTTTTGAAATACACTGGCTCGTGGCACAGAGGGTTCTAGAGCTTGCTCCACGTCACTGAAATCCTTTTTAAAACTTTGCTACCCCTGTAGCTCTGCTTTCCTCTGTGGGCTTTGTTCTCAGGCAGGCTGGAGCCCAGTATTAGGCTCTGACAGCTCCAGGCTTGAATCTTACCCATTCAAAGACCCCAGGAGAAAGAGGGAAACTATATTTCCCAAATGTATAGCAAAAGTCCTGGAAACTCTTTAGAGGGAAATGGATATAGGCTCATCCAGGAGCCGATAAATTGACTGCTGGTGTTATCAGTGATGAAATGTGCCCACTGGTTAGTGTTAGTTCACAGACCCACCCCAGGAATAGGGAATGAGCTTGATAACGGGAGAATGGCTGTCCCCCGAAAGGAAATCAAGATGCTTTTATTTATTTATTTGTTTGTTTGTTTTTAATTTTAGTTAGTTGATATTCCATGCAATATTGGTGTCAGAAGTAGAATTGAGTGACTCAGCACTTAGGGACAACACCCAGTGATCATCACAAGTACCTTCCTTAGTACCAATCACCCATTTAGCCCATCCTCCACCCACTTCCCTCCATCAACCCTCAGTTTGTTCTATGTTCTTAAGAGTCTCTTGTAGTTTGTTTCCCTCTCCATTCTCCCCCCCCTTTCCATATGTTCATCTGTTTTGTTTCTTAAACTCTACATATGAGTGAAATCACATGGTATTTGTCATTTCTCTGATTGACTTATTTTGCTTAGCATAATACATTCTAGCTCCATCCACATCATTGCAAATGGCAAGCTTTCATTCTTTTGGATGGCTGAGTAATAATATTCCATTGTATGTGTGATGTGGGAAACAAAGGCAAAAGGAAATGGTAGATAAAATTAAATTTCCTTATAATCTGTAGCCCATTGACAAAGACTTGACACAGGCAGAGTGCACCATTTCCCCAGGAACCCCCTACTGCCTTAATGTTAATTTTTTAAAAATTTTTAACGTTTTTGTTTATTTCTGAGAGAGAGAGAGAGACAGCATGAGAAGGGGAGGGTCAGAGAGAGAGGGGGAGACACAGAATCTGAAACAGGCTCCAGACTCTGAGCTAGCTGCCAGCACAGAGCCCAATGCGGGACTCGAACCCACGAACAGTGAGATCATGACCTGAGCCACCCAGGCACCCCTGGGATGCTTTTTTAACGCATCGGAAACAACTCAGATTGTAAAATTTGAGAAAGAACTGATCTCTGTAACACAGCATGGCCTCAGTAGGATCTAGCAGTTAGATCTCTTCTGCAGGAAATAGGGAAAATGAATGGAGGTACCCTGGAACCAGGCCTTTATGGGTCTAAATCAGGACCCAGACCTAAGGGCCTCTTATTATCTAAACAGGACTCCTCCGAATAAATCCAGGTTCTTAGAGGAGACACGGGCCATCCCTAATGAAGGACACACTGTCTGTCTCTCACTATTCTCCTATTAGATGTGGGGGCTTCTCCTTCATTCATTTCTCTGGCCATAGCTATAATTGGAACCAACCATCTCTGATAAGTCTACCTCTGGATGGGGACTTTTAAGTAATATTCCCAAACAGCTGCTAAAACTCCTTTTGTTTCAGGAAATTCCCTGTCTTCTCAGGCTCAACATGGACTGCTATATCCACTTTTGTGGTGGGGGGCGGGGGGAAGCATGGCATCTGCTCACCTGTCTGAGCTGACAAGGTTTAGAACCCGGAAGCCTCTTTCTCTGGCTTCTGGGAGCACCTCACCTCTTCTTCCTCCTCTTCCCCCTCCTCCTGCTTCTGCACCACTTTGGGTGCAGCCTCTATAACTGGTTCCGATACCATTCTTGATGCCTCCGGCACCACTGGCTCCTCCTCCTCCCCTTGCTGTCAAGGAGCATGAGCACCTGCCTTGGACCACCCACTTCAGATTTCCCCACCAGTGTCCCAGGTAAGAATTGACCATGGGGAACAAGTTGATGGTCTTTTAAACGGATCCAAGTGGAACATGATTTGGTGTTTAAACTAATTTGAGTTTGTTGGTTTAATGAAGATACACATGCCTTTAGAGTTATCAGCATTAAATACGAAACTTTTATTCTTCCTAGGTTTACTGAAGGTCAAATAAACTCATGTTTTCCTTTTTGCAATTTGTCAGCAAAAAGATGACTTAAAATGATAGTTGATTTTCTCTGTCTTAAAGTTTTCATGGGTAGTTGTTAAGATAGTTTTCAATATTTGGTAACCTGAAACTCTAAAGTTTTGCTTGCACAATAAATAGGATTGAATTCATTGGACATCTAAGTCTTTGCCAAATGAGATAAAATACTAAAGAATTGCTTATTGAATGTTTGTGCTTTTGACTTATTGCAGAGAAACTAAGACTACTTGAGTCTGTTGGTAAACATGTTTTGTGCTTAAATGTATTCATAAATTTGCCATCCAAAGGATTCTGGTGTCAGAGTTCACAATCGGTTACTACTTAGTTTTCACTGGAGACAAAGGTTTCTAAGAGTTAAAATTCTGCTAACTGTAGTTAAGACGATGCAGATGAGGAAAGGAACTCTGGATTTAAAAGTTCTTGTAAAAGGTTTATGAAGGAAAATCTTTGGAAAGGAATTTTATATGTGGTCAGGACTAAAGTTGGAATGAATGGTTTTTAAAAATACACTAGTATAAGATTGGAATTATGCTTTCTTTCTGTTAAAAAAAGTTTTCTTGGATTGTTGGTCTGCTTTTGATAAGAAAATGTAAACAAACGTGGTTTGTTTTTTTTTTTCTCTTTTATCTGCCCAGAAAACCAGGCAGATGGAAGTTTTGTGTTTTGTCTTTATCAGGTCTTTGGTGACTTATTTAAAACCTCTCAATATTAAAGGAGCTAGGCTTTGCTAACAACCTTATAACCCTACCTGTTTGCCTTTGGAATCTCTTATTGTCACCTTGGTTTGTTTAACCTGGAGTTATATTTGGGTAAATGCTATAACTCTTCTAGAGATATGCTAGGCAATTCCTAAAGTTTTAATATATTTTGGTATAAGACCATCACTTGATATTCAAATTATTGAAGTGTGCCACAGCTGTAACCAAATTTCCTTGTCAACTGCATCATAATGCACTCTTCTCAGATCTCTAACCATGTCTGTTTTTGAGTCTTTTTTGTCATTTGTAGCTTTTGTGCCTCTTGTTTGAAATATTGATGGTTCTCTAATGTTTGCTTTTCCACATTAAAAAAAATTTTAATGTGTTATTTGTTTCTGAGAGAGAGACAGCATGAGCAGGGGAGGGTCAGAGAGAGAGGGAGATACAGAATCTAAAACAGGCTCAAGGCTCTGAGCTAGCTATCAGCACAGAGGCTGACGCGGGGCTCGAATCCACAACCCGTGAGATCATGACCTGAGACAAAGTCAGACATTTCACTGAGCCACTCAGGCACCCCTGCTCTTCCACATTAAGGAAACTTTCTCTTAAGAAAGTTAAGACCTTCAGAAATGTGACAAAATATTCATTTGTGAACAAATCGAAGCATTTAACTTTTCTCTCTACCTGAACCTTATGAAATTCAAAAAACTCTCCTTGAGTGTCTTTCTTTCATGGCAATCATAGTTATTCACATAAATTCAGTAAGAATCTGTTTTTCAGGGTGCCTGGGTGGCTCATTCGGTTATGCATCTCTTGGTTTTGGCTCAGGTCATGATCTCACGGTTTGTGGGTTTGAGCCTGCTGTCAGTGCAGAGCCTGGTTGGGATTCCCTCTCTCCCTTGATCTCTGCCCCTCTCCCATTAGCTCTCTCTCTAAATAAACTTAAAAAAAGAGAGAGAGAGAGAATCCGTTCTTCATGTAACAGGAGAATAACCTTGGTAGAATAACCATTAGAAACTTTGGTTATTCAGGGGCGCCTGGGTGGCTTAGTCGGTTAAGCGTCCGACTTTCGCTTAGGTCATGATCTCGCGGTTCGTGGGTTGAGCCCCGCGTCGGGCTCTGTGCTGACTGCCAGCTCAGAGCCTGGAGCCTGTTTCAGTCTGTGACTCCCTCTCTCTCTGACCCTCCCCTGCTCACGCTGTCTCTCTCTCTCTCTCTCCTGGAAATAAATAAAACATTAAAAAAAAATTTTTTTTAAAGAAACTTTGGTTATTCTACCAAGGCTTTGACTGGAATGTCATATTTGAGAGACATGCATAGACTCAGATATGACCAGATAGCTTTAAGGAACTAAGGCTGACTTTATGAAATGTGGAACCATAAAGCCCCTTGGAAATGTTGGCCTGATACCTTGCTTACAGTTCCCAGCAGCCTTACCAGGTGACTAAAGAAGGTCACTTCATGGCAGGTGCAGGAACTTTAGGATATCTTGGGGACCTGAGAAGAGGAATTTGCCCAATTCTACAGGTATTGTAGCCATGTCTGATGGCAAGTGCTTGCTTTTGCTTCTGGCCTGGAGAGGCTACTAAAAGTTCAATCTAGATTCTTCATGAAAAGTTCCAGCAAAGCAAACTTTAAAAGATCTATATGGCCAATCACTATTCTTGCTGAGGTTATGTAAATAATTAGGCCAAGTTTGTTAAAACGATTTGTTCTACAAAAGAACTAGTCTTGATTTGGCTATGGCTCTCCAAACTATGGTTTTCAATCTGCTTCCAGAAAGCCTCTCCTCACTGTAGACCTATCAACAGGTAAAGACTATAATGCTCTGTTAAATTATTCACTTGAGTCTGGGCTAATTCATAAGTATGTAAATGAATATGCAAACCATATCCTCCCTAAACCTGATCTGACAGTTACTAAAAATCCATCCCATATAAATGCAGGAGACCTAGTTTATTTAAAGAACTGGAAGTCTTGGGGCTCCTAGGTGGCTCAGTCGGTTAAGTGACTGACTTTGACTCAGGTCATGATCTCACAGTTCGTGAGTTTGAGCCCCGCTTTGGGCTCTGCTGACAGCTCGGAGCCTGGAGCCTATTTCAGATTCTGTGTCTCCCTGTGTCTCTGACTCTCTCCCACTCACATTCTGTCTATCTGTCTGTCTCTCAAAGATAAATTAATTACTTTTTAAAAATTGGGGGAACGGGGCGCCTGGGTGGCTTAGTCGGTTGAGCGTCCGACTTTCGCTTAGGTCATGATCTTGCGGTTCATGGGTTCGAGCCCCGCATAGGGCTCTGTGCTGACAGCTCAGAGCCTGGAACCTATTTCAGAGTCTGTGTCTCCTCTCTCTCTGACCCTCCCCTGCTCACGCTGTCTCTCTCTCTCCTAGAAATAAAAAAAAAAGGGGGGGTATTGGAAATCTAATACGAGAGGAGATTTAACTCCAAAATGGAAGGACCCCTACCGGGTCATATTATGTACTCCCACTGGAATAAAATTAGAAGGACATTCCTCATGGACTCACATATCGGGAATTAAACCTGTACCATCTTCACAGGAATCTAGTATGCCAGCTGACGCACCTGCTTATTCCTGTGAACCTGTAGAACACCTCAAATTTCTCTTCAAACGACAATGAAGGACTTGAGGAAAGTTCTGATTAACTATCAAAGGCTGTTTTTATTGGCCTCTTCTTCTTATAATAATATTAACCTTCCTTTGTTGTCATTTCTGGTGTCTCCCTGCCTGGTGCTCAAACTCTGATACTGCTGTAACTTGTAGCTGTCAGATGATCTTTTCTACGCAAGGAGGGTTATATATACTGTGTCCACCTTGGAATGGCTGCCTCTGCCTTTGGTAACTCCTACATATAAATACCCCACTTGACCAATGTTGACCCATAGGTGGGGACATCTCTAGCCCCTATTCAGCTAGAAGAAATTACAGAAGATGAGACCTTCCGCCCTCAGCAGTCTTAAAGATGTAAGGGTCAAAATGGTTCAGGGGAGAATGATGTGGGAAACAAAGGCAGAGAAAATGGTAGGTAAAATTAAATTTCCTTATAACCTATAGCCCACTGACAGATACCTGAGGCGGTGGAGTAAAACATTTCTCCAGATCCCGTACTGTCTTCATGTTGATACCTTGCTCAGGGGAAAAACAACTTTAGCTTGACAATAGTAACGCCTCCAGTATCTTGTGAGTATTCTTTCTTTGTTGTTGTTTTGTTTTGTGCTTGTGTTTTTAAAGTTTACTTATTTATTTTGAGACAGAGTGTGAGTGGGGAAGGGACAGAGTGAGAGTGAGAGAGGGAAAGGGAGAGGGAGAGGGAAGGAGAATCCTAAGCAGAGAGAGAGAATCCTAAGCAGGCTGTGCACAGTGTGGAGTTAAATGAGGAGCTCGAACTCACAAACCCTGAGATCATTACCTGAGCTGAAGTCAAGATGCTTTAACCAACTAAGCCACCCAGGTGACCCTCTTGTGAGTCTTCTTTAGGATATGAAAGTCTTTTTGGAAACCTCCCTTTTGCCTTTAACTCCCCCAAGTCCATGGTATATAACCGATCACTCCTCACAACCCCAGCACAGCTCTTTCTACCCATGGGTCCTGTCCCCGTGCTTTAGTGAAATCACATTTTTGCACCAAAGATGTTTCAAGAATATCTTCTTGGCTGTTGGCTCTGGAGACACCCCCCTCCCAAACCACATCATCTTCAGCTCTAAAACAGGGTTTGGCACATAGGAGGTGTCCAGGACACATAATTTGGACGAACAAATACTCAGCACTAGACAGTGCCCACAGCATCTGACATGCATGGACTCATTTAATGTCACATAGCATTTCCAGTAGCGTCCCCATTTTATGGATGAGCAAACCGAGGCCCCAAGAGGCCAACTAATTTTGGTAAAGTTGAGCAGGTGATAGGCGAGGTGGTAGGTAGGTAGCTGTCTTGATTTCAGTCAGGTGATTCCATGCCCTCAACTTGCACATTCCCAATGCCCGGCTCTCAGGTCAACTCTGCGTCAACAACATGGTCAGAGTCTGAGGGGGCCTGGGATGAGGAGAGTGGTAGGAAGAGGGGCCCATATCCAAGGGGTCAGGAGGCCCAGAGTCGCTGGTGGCAACTGTATCTCTAGTGACTACTGGAAACCAAGTCCCATCTACCTGATGTATTTGTCCTTTGAGAACACACCTTCCCTGATAAGCCCTGGCTTCTCCGCCTGGGAGCCTCTCAGAGCCCCGTCATGTGATCATGCATTTGTCTGATCTCTTCCAGCGCCCAGGGGCTCTGGTCCCAGGGACCCAGCCAGGGGGCGTTCCCTTCTCTTCCCTGTGCAAACATGGAGCCCAAGGAAAGGGCTGCGTTCTGGGGCCTTATCTGCCTAGACAAAGCCTCTGTCCGTCTCCAGTAACCCCTGGGCTCCGTCTACAAAAGGGAGGGAGGCAGGAGGAGAAAATTCTCAGCCCCCACTCCACTCCCCCCTGCCACCACGGCCTGTGCTACACTAGTTCCCCTTCCGTGGTGGCCACAGCTCTGTCACGGGTTCCTGTTGGGGCTTCCGTGGCCTCCTCCACATTCCGGGCATTTCCCTCCCTGACAGAAGGATCTGGATCCGGGCTCCTGCCCTGGTCCCTGCGGACATGGTGCCTCTGCTGCTGCTGCCCCTGCTGTGGGGGGGTGAGTGGGCCGGGGCAGGACAGCTGGGCTCAGGGGGGAGGGGGCTGGAGCCCCGGCTGAGCCTCCATGATCCCTCAGGGTCCCAGCAGGAGGATCCAGGGATCCAGCTGCGAGTGCAGGAACCCGTGACGGTGCAGGAGGGCCTGTGTGTCCACGTGAGCTGCTCCTTCTCCTACCCCTGGAGAACTGGGTCTTCCAGAAAGATGCTCTACGTATACTGGTTCCGGGGTTGGGACACCTCAAGCCACAGTCATCCTGTGGCTACAAACAACCCAGGGAGACCAGTGAAGACAGACACCAAGGGCCGATTCCAGCTCACCGGGGACCCCTGGGCCAGCGACTGCTCCCTGAGAATCAGAGAGGCCCGGAGGAGCGATGAGGGAGTCTACTACTTCCGAGTGGAGAGAGGAGAGGACGTGAAATACACTTACAGAGATATGCCGCTGACTGTGAAGGTGACAGGTATGGCAGGGGTCCCGGGAGAGGGCTCTGGGGGTGTACACCCCCTCTTAGAGCAGGCCAGGACTCTAGAACATTCCCTGCTCCAGGTCTTGGGGCTGGGACAGTCAGAAGAGATACAGCCCCAGGGTCAGCTTGGGCCCCATGGCCCCGTCCTCTCATGGTCACACTGAGGGTCATCACCTCCTGGGGCCCAGGCACCTCCCTCTCTCCTCCTCAGATCTGACACAGGAACCAGACATCCACGTCCCGGAGCCCCTAGAGTCTGGCAGGCCCGCACAGCTGACCTGCAGCCTGCCAGGGTCCTGCGAAGGGGGAAGGCCTCTCACATTCTCCTGGGTGGGGGCTGCTCTGGACTCGCTGGACCCCAACACCCTGCACTCGTCGGTGCTGGACTTCACCCCGAGGCTGCAGGACCATGGCAACAACCTCACCTGTCAGGTGAAACTGCCAGGAGCTCAGGCCACCCTGGAAAGAACCATCTGGCTCAATGTCTCCTGTGAGTGCTGGGGAGGGGGTGTGGGTAGGGCACTGCTAGGTCCCTCAGGGCAGTGGGATTGAGTAGGTAGGGGGGTAGGGGTGAGGTGAGATGGCAAGGGTGGCCATGCACACCTTCCCGGTGCTCCCCTACCCTCCCTGGGTGCTGGGTCAGCTTCTATCCCAATCATCACCTCTGAAGCAGGACAATATCTTTCTATCCCAGATACTCCCCACAACCTCACCATCAGCATCTTCTTCAGCAATGTCACAGGTAGGAAAGCCCCCTTAATGTGGGCTGGGGCCTGGCCTGGGGTGGGGGGCTGTGCAGTCAGCTTCCAGCAAGGGACCATCTGCCTCAATGTCTCCCATGAGTGCTAGAGGGAGGGCTGGGTTCTAGGAAGCAGTGGATCCAATGGGAGAAGGAGGGATCCAATCGAAGTATCCTTATCCCCATAGAGATGGGGGTAGGACTGAACGTCCCGTCCAAGGTTGTCACTTCTGGGGCTTCTTGAACAAAGAGCATGAGCCCACCCCTCTCAGACACCTTGCAGTTGATGCCCACTCACATTTTGCAGGGACACAACACAGGTAGGAAAGATCCTCTCTTTCCTGGGGCTGTGATAAGAGCTGGGTCTCTCCTGCTCAGGCTCTGGCCTCAGGGCTTGGGGATGAGACCCTCCCCCACTCCTCAGCCCCCTGCGTCTGGGTCACCGCTCCCCCCACCCCCTGACGTCCCCATCATGGATCCTACCTCTACTGTCTCTGGTTTGTATGTATTATTTATGTTTTATTTTGACAGAGGTCTGATTGACACATAACATTGTATTCGTTTTCACCCATACAACACAATGATCTGGTGTTTGTGTGTATTGCAAAATAATCACAACAAGTGCGGTTAATATCCACATCACACAGAGTTAAAATTCTTTTTCCTTGTGGTGAGAACATCTAAGACCTACTCTCTTAGCAACTTTCAAGTCTACGGTACAAGAATTATAGTCTCCGTGCCTGCACCTTACATCATGGGACTTACTCGTTCTATAACTGGATGCTGGTCCCTTTTGACCTTCTCCGTTGCTCATTACTTTTAAAGTCTATGGTTTTTTAAATTTATTTTAACTTTTATTTTAGAGAGGGGAGCAGAGGAAGAGAGAATCTCAAGCAGGCTCCACGCTGAGCACAGAGCCTAACACGGGGCTGGATCCCATAACCCTGGGATGTTTCTGAGCCACAGAGTTAGATGCCAGATGGACTGAGGCATCCAGGGGCCCGGAGTCTATATTCAACTGTAGTAACACAGACACAAGGAAACACTGACTATCGTCACCATGTTTAAGGGTAGAGCTCAGCAGTGTCAGGTCCAGTCTGGAGCTGTGCAAGCGCCCTGAAGACCTCCCCATAGCTCACAGCACCGAAACCCTGTGTCCATGAGACACGGACTCCCCCACCCCCCACTCCCTGGCAGCCTCCCTTCCACCTTCTGACTCTCCAGGTTCTGCTCCCTGGGCGGGAGTTTCTGTCTGCCCTCCTTCATTTCTGCTCTGGTCATTTGTGGAGGGTTCTTCTGTGTCCCCCTTGCCAACAGCTCCCGCCGGACCCCTGTTTCTCTCTGTCTCCACGTTCCTGGTTGGGCCCACTCTGTCCCATGTCTCCTCCTGTGACCCCAGGGCCCCTGCATGTGCTCCTTAACCCAGGCGGGATCTGGACCCCATGCTAGGACACCCCAGCTCCTCTCTCCCCATGAATGAGTGATTCTGCAGAACCTCACTTCCCAAATCATTTCCTTCTTCCTGCGTTGGCCCCACACCCAGCTCCACTCTGATCCTGGAGGCTGAAACATTGCCTCAGCCTCCTCCTCAGTCTCCTCCTCAGCCTCCTTGCCTCCTGGTCAGCCTCTCCTATGCAGTCCCCACTTGGCCCCAGAAGGATCTGTCTACCCCAGCGCTGCTCCTGCATTTCCCCTGCTGAAGCCCCTCCTGCTTCCCAGTAACCTCAGGGCAAGCTCAATGCGCCCAGCCTGGCACTCAAGGCTCCAGTATTTCTGACCCTGCCTTCTTTCCCTCCGCGATCCTGTCTCTCCTGGTTCTCCCTCGCCAGTTTCGGGTGCGCATGGGCCTCCCTCACCTGCCGGGCCACCAAGTCTTGGCACATCTCCATGGGGAGCTGCCCACCCACCACTCAGCCTCCCCACCTCAGCACAACCCCCGTCTTTCTGGTGGCCTCACTTGCCCACCAGGGTCATTAATCGGCCATGAGTAGCCCCTCCATCGGCCCCTGTCTCGTGGCCCTGTCTCTCCACCTGTGGCTCTGCGGGAACACCCAGGAGGAGACTCCTGTGGCAGCTCCACCCACCTGGTGGTGAATGTCTTCCCCAGTCCTGAAGACGCTGTACAATGGGACGTCGCTGCCGGTCCTGGGGGGGCAGTTCCTGCGACTGGTCTGCATGGCTGACAGCAACCCCCCTGCGGTGCTGAGCTGGTCCCGGGAGGGGACAGCCCTGCGCCCCTCCCAGCCCTCAGCACCCGGGGTCCTGGAGCTGCCCCACGTAGGGCCTGGAGATGAAGGGGAATTCACCTGCCAGGCTCGGCACCCACTGGGCTCCCAGCACATTTCCTTCAGCCTCTCTGTGCAAAGTGAGTTGCAACACAGATTCTGGGGGTGGACATCCTGGTCAGGTGTTTGGGATGTGGAAGGGCCTGGAGCCTGGAGATTGAACTCATCCTCTGTCCCTCCTTCCCCAGGAAGCCTCTTTTCCTGCAACTGTGTGACCAGGGAGCAGGAGGGCTCCTGGCCCCTGGTCCTCACCCTGCTCAGAGGGGCCCTCATGGGGGCTGGTTTCCTCCTCACCTATGGCCTCACCTGGATCTACTACAGCAGGTGAGCGGGCCTGTCCCTGCCCACGGAAGTCTCCAGGAGGTCCCTGAGTTCCAGGTGGCGCTGAGCTGTCCCACCTGCCTAAGTTACAATGAAAGGGGCGACTCTCTGATCTGAGACCCATGTTGGCTCTGCAGGTGTGGAGGCCGCCAGGGAGCAAACCTGAGAGTCCAGACTGAGCCTCCCTCCTTCATGACACAGGACTGAGGTGTGGCCCTGGGGCCCAGGGGGACAGAGGTGGGGCCGTCATGCTCAGCCTCTTTCTGGGAGCTCTGAACTCGAACCGGCTCCAGTGTGCCCCGGGGAGTGTGATCTGGGGATGTGACCGAGTGGCAGCGTGGGGAGGCCACACCATCCGAAGTAGGGACTACTTACTTTTGTGGAGGGGGTGTGGACCGCCATGCCATTCGGGGCCACAGGGGCAGAGGCGGGTGCGGAGAAGCCTCCCCAGGTCCTGCAGAGGCCTGTGGGAAAGGCCGGGCCGAGAGAGCCGGGCAGGATCAGCTAGTTGTAGTCATCCTGGGGGCCTTGGCCTGGAGGGGTGGCTCCAGGTGTCTGGGACCTGTCCTGGGTGGGGCAAACGGTGGCCTGGCGTGGGGGTGAGGGAAAAGGGGTGTTTGGGGGACACGGGCTGGGGACTGGTTGCTTTGCTCTGAAGGGAGAGCTCCTGGCAGAGCCCTCTGCCTTCCGGAAGCCCTGGCCTGGCCTGGGAGGGGCGGGCTCCCCCCCGGATAGCAAGCTTTCCAAGATGTCAGTCGTCACAAGATACAGGAAATAAACAACCTGACTAATCCAACCCCACGGGCCCCCCGTGTTTGTGCCTGTGCGTGGGTCCCTCCGCTCAGCCTCCTCCTCCTTGCTGCTGTCAGCCCTCCCTCCCTCCTCCTCTCCCTCCCCAGCCCTGCCCCTGGCAAGGGATTGAACTGCTTTCACGGTTACTTCCCATGACCCAGCCCAATATAAGCCTTGAACTCCGGAACCTTGAGATCATGTCCTGAGCCTGAATCAAGAGTTGAACGTTTAACAGACTGACCCCCATAGGCACCCCCAGAAAATGCCATGTAATCATGACTACAAGTCAAGGGTACCCTGGTGGCCTGTCCTTTGAGCGTCCAACTTGGCTCAGGTCATGATCTCACAGTTCATGGGTGTGAGTCCCACTTTACGCACTGTGCAGACAGCTCAGAGCCCGGATCCTGCTTCGGATTCCGTGTCTCCCTCTCTCTGCCCCTCCCCCATGCACACTCTTTTCTCTCGCTTTCTCTCCCTATATTTTTATCTACAACTTATAAAAAATTACAAATACAAGTTTGAGTAAAAGTGCAACACATTGATTTTACCATTTAATGTGTCTGTGGAGTTCCTAGAGCAAAATTGTGTCTTAATCTTCTCTTCCTTTTGCTGAACAGCTTTCAACCAAGATTTTTCGTGTGTTCATTGTGTTTTGAGCCTAACTTAACTAGAGTAAAATATGCAAATCTGAAGAGCGGAGGTGGATGAGTGCGTCCCTATGTGAACACCCTTGCTTCCACCACCAAGTTCAGCCTACAGATTCCTTCCACTTACTCCTGGAGGTCACGTGCCACCATTGCAGTGGGGAGGGGGAGCGGTGGGCAGGCAGCCCTGGGGGAGATGTGGGGAGACCTGAGGGCCCTGCAGATGAGGGGAGGCGCCCCTGTGCCTGCAGCTGGGCAGGAGTTCCCAAAGCCCCACGTACAGGATCACGGTGGGAGAGAAGGCAGCTTAGAAACTTTGGGGCCTGAGTGCCGAGCTGAAGGCATTGGGCTTTGTCTTAGGCCCTTCAAGTCAAATCCTTACAAGTGTACCACCTCCTCTCTTGTGTCCCTGCAGATGCCTTCTCGCGGGCTTTGTGTGCCGCAAATGGGGGCTCAGATATTACTTATGCTTTAGGGTCTGACTTCCTTCTCTCAGCATTATGTTTTTCAGGTTATCCATCTATGTTGTAAGATGAATCAATAATTCATTTGGTTTTGGTATTGTTGCTTGTTTTTTAGTTTATTTATTTATTTTGAGGGGGCAAAGGGGTAGAGAGAGACGGAGAGACAGGATCCCAAGAATACTCCACACTGTCAGCCCAGAGCCCAACATAGGGCTCAAACCCACAAACGTGAGATCATGACCTGAGCTGAAAAGAAGAGTCAGATGCTTAACCATTGTGTGACACAGTCCTCCCTATTTTTGCTTTTAATTAGTATTCGATTCTATTTAATTAGGAGTCTACTATTCTACTCTTTAATGAGTAATCTATGCATATCTGCAGTGGTTTATTCTAAAATACAGTGACTACATTTGTTCCCAGGGTTTGGATATTATTTATAATGATTAATTTATATGATTTTTTTTCATTTGTTTAAGTAGGCTCCATGCCCACCTTGGGTCTTGAGCTCATGACCCAAAGATTAAGAGTGGTAGGCTCCACTGACTGAGCCAGCCAGGCACCCGCAATAGGAAAGTTTCAATAAAACAGAAGGAAGGACTCTGATCCATCATGAGGTAGGCATGTCATCAGCTACAGAGGATGGCATTGAAGAGTTCTCCCGAATAGTCAGATGAATACGCACCCCCTCCACCATGTTGATGGTTTCTTTTAATATTTTACTTTGTTAAACTTTTTAAGTTTTATTTATTTATTTTCAGAGAGAGAGAGAGAATGTGGGGGGTGGACAGAGGAGAAGGGGAAGAGGATCCAAGGTGGTCTCTTGCTGTCAGCACAGAGCCTGATGTGGGGCTGGAACTCACAAACTGTGACATCGTGACCTGAGCCAAAGTCAGACACTTCACTGACTGAGCCACCCAGGCGCCCCCCATGTTCATGGTTGAAACTTCTAATCTCGCTCCATCAGCAATTTCCCTTCTAGGCAGACAGATGCACAAAACACAGAGAGCAGGGAATTTCATGGACGTTGTGCCCCGTTTTCCTGGAGCTTCCTCCCCACAAGCTGGCAGCAGCCAGTGCCTGTCAGTGGGGAAGTGGAGAAACCCCATGGTACACACACACATTGGAATATATTCAGCCGAGAGAAGGAAGGAACTCCCAACACATGCTACACATGGGTGAACGTTGAGGATGTGACGTAAGGGAGAGAAGCCATACGGAAAATGGGAGGTGCATGGAGCCTGGTCAGAGTCATGGAAACAGAAAGTAGAATGGTGGCTGTCAGGGGCTGGGAGAGGCGGAAATGGGGAGTCAATTTGGGAAGATGAGAAAGTGCTCGAAATAGACGATGGTGATGGCTGCGCAACAGGTTGAATGTACGTAATAGTGTTGAAGGGTATACTTTTCGTATTATAATGTTTTTAAACATTTAGTTTTGAGAGACAGTGTAGGTGCAGGGGAGGGGCAGAGAGAGGGTGAGATACAAATCTGAAGCAGGTTCTAGGCACTGAGCCGTCAGCACAGAGCCTGAGGAGGACTCGAACTCAAGGGCCATGAGATCATGACCTGAGCCAAAGTCAGACGCTTAACCCACCGAACCACCCAGGTGCCCCGTAAAGTGTATACTTAAAAATGGTCAAGGGGCCCCACGAATGTATGGCCAACTAATGTCTGACAGAGCAGGAAAGAATATCCAATGGATAAAAGACAGCCTCTTTACAGATGGTGCTGGGAGAACTGGACAGCAACATGCAGAAGAATGAAACTAGATCATTTTCTCACACCATACACAAAAATAAACTCAAAATGTATAAAGGACCTGAATGAGAGACAGGAAACTATCAAAACCCTAGAAGAGAAAGCAGGACAAAACCTCCTTGACCTCCACCAAACAATTTCTTACTTGACACATCCCCAAAGGCAAGGGAATCAAGAGCAAAAATGAACTACTGGGACCTCATCAAGATAAAAACCTCTGCACGGCAAAGAAAACCATTAATAAAACTAATAGGCAACTGATGGAATGGGAAAAGATAGTTGCAAATGACATATCAGATAAACGGCTAGATTCCAAAATCTATAAGGAAGTCACCAAACTCCACACCTGAAAAACAAATAATCCAGTCAAGAAATGGGCAGAAGACATGAACAGACACTTCTCCAAAGAGGACATCCAGATGGTCAACAGACACATGAAACGATGGTCAGCGTCCCTCCTTATCAGGGAAATACAAACCAAAACCACACTGAGATACCACCTCACGCCAGTCAGAGTGGCTAAAATGAATAAATCAGGAGGCTCTAGATGCTGGCGGGGATGTGAAGAAACGGGCACCCTCTGACACTGCTGGTGGGAATGTAAGCTGGTGCAACCCCTCTGGAGAACAGTGTGGAGGGTCCTCAAAAAATTAACAATAGAACTCCCCTGTGACCCAGAAATAGCACAGCTAGGAATTTACCTGAGGGATCCAGAAGTACTGATGCATAGGGGCACATGTACCCCAATGTTCGTAGCAGTAGTCTCAACAATAGCAAATCAGGGAAAGAGCCTAAATGTCCATCAACGGACGAATGGATCAAGAAGATGTGGTTTGGGGCGCCTGGGTGGCTTAGTCGGTTAAGCGTCCGAGTTTTGCTTAGGTCATGATCTCACGGTTCGTGGGTTCGAGCCCCGCGTCGGGCTCTGTGCTAACTGCCAGCTCAGAGCCTGGAGCCTATTTCAGAGTCTGTATCTCCCTCTCTCTCTGACCTCCCCTACTCACGTTGTCTCTCTCTCTCCTAGAAATAAATAAAAATATTTAAAAAAGAAGAAGATGTGGTTTATCTGTATGATGGAATACTCCATGGCAATGAGAAAGAATGAAATCTGGCCATGTGTAGCAACATGAGTGGAACTTGAGGATGTTAGGTTGAATAAATAAATCAGGCAGAGGAGGATAGCTCCCATATATTTGCACATATAGGTGGATTATGAGGAACCTAACAGAGAACCATGGGGGACAAGAAGGGGAAAAATAGCTGGGGAGAGGGAGGGTAGCAAACCATGAGACACTCTTGAAGGCTGAGAACAAACTGAGTGCAGATGGGGCTGGGGAAAGGGGAAGGGAGATGATGGGCATGGGGAAGGGCACTTATTGGGATGACCACTGGGTATTAGATGTAAACCAGCTTGACAATAAACTATTTAAAAAAAAATAATGGTCAAGGGGCACCTGGGTGGTTCAGTCCATTAAGCGTCTGACTCTTGATTTTGCTTCAGATCATGATCTGAAGGTCGTGGGATTGAGTCCCGTGTTGGCTCTGTGCTGATTGTAGACCCTGATTGGGATTCTCTCTCACTCCCCCCCTCCCCCATCTCAAAAATAAAGAATTTTTTGAATTAATAAAATAACATGGTCATTTTTGTGTTATGTTTACTGTACCAAAACAAAACCTTACTATACATACTCAAGTCAGACCAAATGGAAACAGGTGATGGACTGAAGCTGCCCGAGGTTCAGAAGCCAGATCAGAAAGAAGTCACAACCACCTTGACTCTTCTCTCTGCTCCGGAGCCCCTCCTCTTGCCCAGGGCGCACAGCTGTCCTGCTTGGAGTCCTTGATCCTGGCTGCCACCTACCCCGGGCCTCGCCACACGGTACGGTACACTCAGGGACAGGCGTTAGGAGTACGTTCTCAGTTCTCTGTCTCATTGAAATGTTGGCCACATTGTGCTCCTGCACCTGACTGTCATCTAAGATCGCAGCTGCAGAATTCAGTTTCATGACACAAACCAGTACAGCAAAGCCTGCACCTTGCTCAGGACTTTTTAATTAAATTTATAAAAAGTTATTTGAGAGAGAGAGAGAGCGGGAGAGAGCAGGAGGAGAGAGAGAGCATCTTTTTCTTCTTTAATGTTTATTTCTGAGAGAGAGAGAGCACATGGGAGGGGCAGAGAGACGGAGAAAGAGGACTCAAAGGAGGCTCTGCACTGACAACACAGTGGCCGACGTGGGGCTCAACCTCACAAACCGTGAGATCATGACCTGAGCCAAAGTCAGACGCTTAACGGACCGAGCCACCCAGGCGTCCCAGAGGGTGAGAATATTAAGCACCCAACTGGGGTCTCAATCCAAGACACTGGCATCGTGTCCTGAGCTGAAATCAGGAGTTGGACGCTCAACTCACTGAGCCACGCAGGCGCCCCTCATCCTAATCAGATTTAACAGCCACAGAAGGTGCCGGGATCTCCCACACGTACTCACTGCAGGGAAGCCAAAGCTGCCAACCCAACATAATACAGGAGAGAGTTCCCGAGGCTGACATGTGATTGCCACAGGCAAGCTGATGTCCTTTCCCCCAGCAGGAGAACAAAAGCTTCTGGCCTGCACTCCCAGCTCTAAATCCAAGTGTATTTGGTGGCAGGGGAACGTTCCAAGGTCCCCCAGGCGATGCCCAAAACCAACAATCCTGTATGTATTATGTTTCTTCTCTCTCTAGGAACCGATAATAAAGGTAAAGATATATACGAAGCACAGTAAGATATTAACCACGGGAAGTAATAAGAAAGCATGGCCACTGCAGCAATTTACTGCCCTACAGGTACGTGAATGGGATCTCTGTGTCTCTCCCCAAATTTCCTCTTGTGCTGTCCTCACCCTTCTTCTGAACGTGATGATGCGGATGATCACAAAGCTACTTTCTGAGATGAAGTGAATGGAACAAGGTAGCCTTGTGATGTAGCGCTAGGCTGCTATTGACCTACCGGGTGTCCTGAGGAAAGGCAACCAGACCACAGCTGACCTCTGGGGAACTGAAACCACACAGAGTAAAACTGTGCATAGGGCGCCTGGGTGGCTCAGTGAGTTAAGTGTCCGACTTTGGCTCAGGTCATGATCTCATGGCTCATGGGTTCCAGTTCCGCATCAGGCTCTCTGCTGACTGCCTGCTGAGACCTGAAGCCTGTTTCACATTCTGTGTCTCCCTCTCTTCTCTCTGTCCCTCCCCTGTGAATGCTGTCTCTCTCTCTCTCTCTCTCTCAGAAATAAATAAAACATTGAGAAACAAAAACAAACAAAAACAAAAACAAATAAAGAAACTGTGGATAAAGGGGACCCGCCAGCCTGTCAGGCAGTTTTGCAAAGTGACTGAGCTTCTTGACATTGTCACCAGCAATGAAGATGTCTGGTCTGAAGATGTCTGACTTCTCTGCACTCCCTCCAACACTATAGAGAATCAGGCTTTTCCATGTTAGCCCCCACCCCGGTGTGTGCAGATGCTTTGTTTTTTAATGACTCTTAGTCGGAAATCTGACTTAGGTCTCAGCATTTTATTTTTTTAAACGTTTATTTATTTGGAGAGAGAGAGCGTGTGCACCCAGAGGTGGAGGAGACAGAGAATCCCAGGCAGTCTTCACACTTTGAACCCAGAGCCTGATGTGGGGCTCGAACCTACAAACTGCGAGATCATGACTGGAGCCAAATCAAGAGTCAACACTTCAGTTACTGAGCCACCCCCGTGCCTCTAAAGATATTTTTATTTTTCAGTATTTTCTACATTCCTTGTGTGGCTCAGACTCATATCCCGAGATAAAGAGTGGTATGCTCTACTGACTCAGTCAGCTAAGGTTCCCTACTTCCATACAAATTTGATAACAAGTTGTCAAGTTCCACAAAAATCACCTGGGGATTGGTTGATATATTGCTCTGATGCTGCATAGTAACTTAGGTAGAGGTGACTTTTATACAATATTGTTTTAAACCCATTAACACAACATCTTTTTCAATTTACTTACATATTTTTAAAATATTTTGAAATACAATGTTTTCATTTCTTTTTCTAAGACAGAGAAGGTGCAAGAGAGCAAGGGGAAGACAGAGAGAGGAGGGTGAGACAGAGAAGGCCACCAAGGGCAGAGAGTGGGCAGAGAGAGAGAGAAAGAGAAATGGGGCCCACACTCACCTGATGTGGGACTTGAACTCGCAAACCCTGAGATCATGAACTGAGCTGAAGTCAGAAGCTTAATGACGAAGCCACCAAGGATCCTTACAAAGTGTTTTTTACCATTTATTTATTTCTGAGAGACAGAGAGACAGAGCATGAGCAGGGGAGGAGCAGAAAGAGAGAGGGAGACACAGAATGTGAAGCAGGCTCCTAGCTCTGTGAACACAGAGCCCAATGAAGGCGTTTGAACTCTCAAACTTTGAGATCATGACGTGAGCCAAAGTGAGACGCTTAGCCTACTGAGCCACCCAGGGGACCCATATCTTGCCTATTGTAAATACTGCTGCAAGGAACACACAGGTGCATATATCTTTTGAGAGAGTGCTTTCATTTCCTTCACATATATACCAGAAGCCTATTGCTGGATCCTATGGTAGTTCCGGTTTTAGTTTCTTGAGGAACCTCAGAACTGTTTCTCAGAGTGGCTGCACCACCTTACATTCCCACCAGCAGGGCACGACAGTTCTCTCTTTTCCACATCCACTTGAATGGTTTGTGTTTTTGTTTTAATTTTTTTAATGTTTATTGATTTTTGAGAGAGAGACAGAGTGTGAGCAGGGCAAGAGCAGAGAGAGAGAGAGAGAGAGAGAGACAGACTCTGAAGCAGGCTCCAGGCTCTGAGCTGTCAGCACAGAGCCTGACGCGGGGCTCAAACCCACAAACCACGAGATCGTGACCTGAGCCGCAGGTGGACACTTAACCGACAGAGCCCCACATGCACACCTGCACTTGAATGGATTTAAGGGAATGGTAAGTGATCCTATTCCAGAATGTTCAGAGGGTGAGTCACACTGAACCTCCAGGACTTTCCCCTTTTAAAACAGATTTCTTATTATGAGAGAACATTTTATTTTTACAGAGAGAACACGATCAGGGGGGAGTGGCCGAGGGAGAGAGAGAGAGGGAGACAGAGAATCTCAAGCAGACTCCATGCTCAACGTGAAGTGGGGCTCCATCCCACCACCCTGGGATCATGCCCGGAGCCCAAATCAGGAGTCAGGTGCTTAACGGAAGGAGCCACCCAGGCGCCCACACGGACTCACTTCTAAGCTGCCTCCGCATAGCGTTTAAAATCTTCCTGCCATCAAAGGCCCAACAACCCTTACAGGGGAAAGGGGTGGCCTTTTCATGGCGAAGGCAGTGCTCACTGTTCCCCACGACCACACAACCACAGCGAACAACAATAAGATGAAATCACTGCACTCCATTCCTATTTGTCTTTGTAAAGCATGTTTTGTCTAAATCCCCCTTTTCTATCTAGACCGAGGCATGCGAACCCCAGAGGGTGGTTGGTTTTTTATTTTTTAGGTCTGTGCTCAAATGTCACCTTATCACCATGGGTTCCTTGACGGACCTCTCTCAGAAGATGCCCTCCCCTCTCCCTCATGGCTCACCACTTCCTCATCTGACTTTCTCTCAGAGTTTAGCAAACTTTTCCTTAAAGGGCCAGGGCAAGTGTTTTCAGCCATAGCGACTCTGCATACGGGTTTTCAACTCTTGCTGTAGCACAGAAGCAGCCATATATCACAACCAGACGGGTAAGTAAGCCTTCGCATACGGTGGCTGCCGGATTTGGCCAATATGCCCTCATTCCAGAGCCCTGTTGCAGATGAAGTCTGCGCGAGATCGTCTCGGGTTCTTTCGTCTCGCGTTACTGAATTGCAGGCTTCGTGAGAGAAGCCACATGCGTTTGTTCACTGGATCTCCAGGGCCAAGGGAGACTGGCATCGACTCCAGTGTTCACTGGAAAACAGAAAGCCACCCACGGACCATCCCCTAGTCCTCCCGCACCCATTTCCTGCCTCCAGTGGCGGACGTGGTCCTTCGGATCCATCTGCCCCCTCAGTCTGGCTCCCTGGATTTTACATCAACCGGACTCTGCCCTCCTTTATAGCAGAGGAGGGTTTCCTGCACTCTGGAAGCCCAAGGTGCATCAGAATACTTACCACACACACTCCCTAGATGTGCTTTGGAAGAAGAAAGCGATCGCCACCAGAAGATGGAGGTAAGAATGGAGAAGGCTAAGCGGTGATGGGATAGCGGTTTCTAGGGAAAAGAGGATCCTGCCAGTGAGTGCTGGCAATTTCCTCCGATTCTGGAAAACGGGGATGATGTTCTAGTCTACGTTTGTCAAACGTACCTGGAGGGCTTTGTTCCAATGCTGGTGCCCGACCCTCAGACGGACCACCGTGTGGTGCCTCAGGGAAATTTAGTGCTAACCAAATGCACCACTTCAAAAAGTGAAGGAGGTGGTGTAGTGTGCGCATGGATGAGCTGCCGTGGACGCCAGCACATAAGAAAGAAAACTTCAGGGGCGCCTGGGTGGCTCAGTTGGTGAAGCGACCGACTCTTGATCTCAGCTCAGCTCATGATCCCAAGGTTTGTGAGACGGAGCCCCGCTTCCACTCTGAGCTGACAGGGAAGCCTGCTTGGAACTCTCTCTCTCTGCCCTTCCCCTGCCTGTGTGCCCACTCGCACTCTCTCAAAAAAAGAAATAAACTTTTTTTTCTTAAAAGAAGACTTAAAACCCAGAATAACTCGTACCCCTGACAAGTGGACAGCTCCAGTGGAAAATCTGAATCTGGATCACGGTGCAATTGTATTGCTTTCCAGTTAAGCACATTGCTAGAAATCTCTCGAAGCAGAAAAAGATACTTCTTAGGATTTCAAATGAGGGGCGCCTGGAGGGCTAGGTCTGTTGAGCATGTGACTTAGCTCAAGTCATGATCTCGCGGTCCGTGGGTTTGAGCCCCACGTCGGGCTCTGTGTTGACAACTTGGAGCCTGGAACCTACCTCAGATTCTGTTCCCCTCTCTCTCTGTGCTCCTCCCCTGCTCGCACCGCCTCTTTCTCAAGAATAAACAAAGATAAAAAACATTTTTTAAAGAAATTCAAATGAGAAGATTCCATAATAAAGAGTGCTGTCTTATATAGTTTCTGACAGACTCCAATATCCTAGGTCCCAGAGAGGAATTCTAACTCAGTTGTTAGTAAAAAGATGAACCACATTTACTCTCAAAAGTTGGTATTACAAGATTCTAGTGTCACCTGTCAAGACAGCAATGTCTACAACAGAAGTTTCAGTAAGCACTTAGGATGAAGGGCAATCAGAATACAAGAGCAAGCAAAATACATGTACCTTAACTCCCAATTTGAGAAATCAAGAGAATGTGTGTGTAAATTGATACACACTGTCTAGTTGGTAGTTAGTTAGTTTCTAACTCAATTAGGACAAGATGTTCCAGCCTATGCTCTCTTCCTGTGCTCAGACTGTTCCAGAAGGACCCCTACAGCTCAGCAGAGGGTAGGTCTGAGACATTTACTTCGAGTAAAGATCTGCCAGATACTAAGTACCAAGGGTAAGTAATAAGGAACAGAACAAGCATCAGTATACAGACGTTCTTGCGAGATTTTCTTTTCTGATCCTAAGCAGCTTGGGTGCGGAATCTGACCAGTGTAGCTCTCTCTGCACGTACCTCTGCTCTGAGCTTTCCACGTTGGCTTCCGAGCTGTCAGTTGGGTCTCCTTGGGCACGGATCATCAAGGCCAAGTCTTGAGACAACTGAGGAACATCCAAAATGTCAGCCTGCAGCTGCCGAACCGCCCTTTCACTCTCTTGAATAAGTTCCAGATCCTGCTCTGGGGTGGCCACGTGGATGACATCCTGGTTCTGCATCCAGTCGCACTGGTCATGGCCAGCAAAGGACAGGAGCTGCTCTCTCTTGGCCTCCCCTCCGCAGAGAGGAGGATGCAGCTCTCTCTCTGGCAACCCTCTCCTTTTCGTTAGCAGATACTCACCCGCCCAGCCTGGAAATCCTTCAAGGCCCCAGAGAAGTCATTCAGGCGGCATTGTTTGTTCTTTCCAGAAGCTCCAGTTCTGTAATTCATTTCTTTCCTGGGCAAGGTGATTCGGGGAATATTGCACCTGTTGCAGATTTTCCTCTGGATGCTTGAGTCCTGCTGACTTCCTGGGAGGCTCAGCGAATTCTTTATGTGAGCAGTGGCTGTGCGGATCGGCTGGAGGTTGCTGTGGGGCCCCGCAGCTGGGGCTCAGAGGGCCCCAGGTCTGGTGTAGGGGCTGGAGGGCATGACGAGGGCCTCAGCCCCACGGGGCCTGCACGGAACGCCCGGAATCAGCCCAGCGTGGTTGCTCAGGGGAACTGGGAAGAGAAGGGGCTGGAGGGGAAGGGGCTGAGCTGCCCACATGCTCCCTGTCTCTCCTTTCCAGCTGCTCTCGCCCTGTGCTCACCTCACTCTGGACTTCAATGTCATTTGCAAGGGGATCACTGTCAGACTCACCTTGGACGAGCACCCTGGCCTCCGGGGCCCTCTTTACTTTCACGGGCTGTGTCACAGGCAAGATAGATGAGACAAGATAGTCTCTCAGCCCCACCTCAGCGCCCCTCCCCCGCCAGGGCCTGTGCTGCCCAAGTTCCCCTTCCGTGGTGACCACAGCTCTGTCACACACGGCTTCCTGTTGGGGCTCCCGTGGCCTCCCCCACATTAGCACATTTCCCTCCCTGACAGACGGACCTGGATCCGGGCTCCTGCCCTGCTCCCTGCGGACATGGTGCCTCTGCTGCTGCTGCCCCTGCTGTGGGGGGGTGAGTGGGCCGGGGCAGGACGGCTGGGCTCAGGGGGGAGGGGGCTGGAGCCCCGGCTGAGCCTCCATGATCCCTCAGGGTCCCAGCAGGAGGATCCAGGGATCCAGCTGCGAGTGCAGGAACCCGTGACGGTGCAGGAGGGCCTGTGTGTCCACGTGAATTGCTCCTTCTCCTACCCCTTGTACTCGTCGTTCCAAACTGGGATGCTCTACATGTACTGGTTCCGGGGTAGGGACACCTCAAACAGCCGTCCTCCCGTGGCTACAAACAACCTAGGGAGACGAGTGAAGACAGAGACGGAGGGCCGATTCCAGCTCACCGGGGACCCCTGGGCCGGCGACTGCTCCCTGAGAATCAGAGAGGCCCAGAGGAGCGACGAGGGAGTCTACTACTTCCGAGTGGAGAGAGGAAACGACGTGAAATACACTTACAGAGATATGCTGCTGACTGTGAAGGTGACAGGTACGGCAGGGGTCCCGGGAGAGGGCTCTGGGGGTAGACACCCCCTCTTAGAGCAGGCCAGGACTCTAGAACATTCCCTGCTCCAGGTCTTGGGGCTGGGACAGTCAGAAGAGATACAGGCCCAGGGTCAGCTTGGGCCCCACGGCCCCGTCCCTCTCAGGGTGGCACTGAGGGTCATCACCCCCTGGGGCCCAGGCACCTCCCTCTCTCCTCCTCAGATCTGACACAGGAACCAGACATCCACGTCCCGGAGCCCCTGGAGTCTGGCAGGCCCGCACAGCTGACCTGCAGCCTGCCGGGGTCCTGCGAAGGGGGAAGGCCTCTCACATTCTCCTGGGTGGGGGCTGCTCTGGACTCACTGGACCCCAAGACCCTGCAGTCGTCGGTGCTGGGCTTTACCCCGAGGCTGCAGGACCATGGCACCAACCTCACCTGTCAGGTGAAACTGCCAGGAGCTCGGGCCACCCTGGAAAGAACCATCTGGCTCAATGTCTCCTGTGAGTTCGGGGGGAGGGGGCGCTGCTGGGTCCCTCAGGCCAGTGGGATTGGGCAGGTATGGGAATGAGGGTGAGGGGAGATGGCACAGATGGCCATGTGTACCTCCCAGTGCTCGCCTACCTTCCCTGGGTGCTGGGTCAGCTTCCATCCCAATCTTCACCTCTGAGCAGGACGGTACCTTTCTATCCCAGATGCTCCCCACAACCTCACCATCGGCATCTTCTTCAGCAATGTCACAGGTAGGAAAGCACCTTCCTTCTTGTGGGCTGGGGCCTGGCCTGGGGTGGGGGGCTGTGCAGTCAGCTTCCAGCAAGGGACCATCTGCCTCAATGTCTCCTATGAGTGCTAGAGGGAGGGCTGAGTCCCAGGAAGCAGTGGATCCAATGGGAGAAGGAGGGATCCAATCGAAGTATCCTTATCCCTATAGAGATGGGGGTAGGACTGAACGTCCCGTCCAAGGTTGTCACTTCTGGGGCTTCTGGAACAAAGGGCATGAGCCCATCCCTCTCAGACACCTTGCAGTTGATGTCCACTCACATTTTGCAGGGACACAACACAGGTAGGAAAGATCCTCTCTTTCCTGGGGCTGTGATAAGAGCTGGGTCTCTCCTGCTCAGGCTCTGGGCTCAGGGCTTGGGGATGAGACCCTCCCCCACTCCTCAGCCCCCTGCGTCTGGGTCACCCCCCCCCCCCTGCCCACTGACATCCCCATCATGGATCCTACCTCTACTGTCTCTGCTTTGTATGTATTATTTATGTTTTATTTTGACAGTGGTCTGATTGACACATAACATTGTGTTCATTTTCACCCGTACAACACAATGATCTGGGGTTTGTGTGTATTGCAAAATAATCACAATAAGTGCGTTTAACATATGGCATCACACAGAGTTACAATTCTTTTTTCTTGTGGTGAGAACATCTAAGACCTACTCTCTTAGCAACTTTCAAGTCTACGGTACAAGAATTATAGTCTCTGTGCCTGCACCTTACATCATGGGACTTACTCGTTCTATAACTGGATGCTGGTCCCTTTTGACCTTCTCCATTGCTCATTACTTTTAAAGTCTATGGGTTTTTTAATTTATTTTAACTTTTATTTTAGAGGGGGAGGCAGAGGAAGAGAGAATCTCAAGCAGGCTCCATGCTCAGCACAGCGCCCCACAAAGGCTGGACCCATAACCCTGGGATCAGTTTCTGAGCCACAGAGTTAGATGCCAGATGGACTGAGGCATCCAGGGGCCCGGAGTCTATATTCAACTGTAGTAACACAGACACAAGGAAACACTGACTATCGTCACCACGTTTAAGGGTAGAGCTCAGCAGTGTCAGGTCCAGTCTGGAGCTGTGCAAGCGCCCTGAAGACCTCCCCATAGCTCACAGCACCGAAACCCTGTGTCCATGAGACACGGACTCCCCCACCCCCCACTGCCTGGCAGCCTCCCTTCCACCTTCTGACTCTCCAGGTTCTGCTCCCTGGGCGGGAGTTTCTGTCTGCCCTCCTTCATTTCTGCTCTGGTCATTTGTGGAGGATTCTTTTGTGTCCCCCTTGCCAACAGCTCCCGCCGGACCCCTGTTTCTCTCTGTCTCCACGTTCCTGGTTGGGCCCACTCTGTCCCATGTCTCCTCCTGTGACCCCAGGGCCCCTGCATGTGCTCCTTAACCCAGGCGGGATCTGGACCCCATGCTAGGACACCCCAGCTCCTCTCTCCCCATGAATGAGTGATTCTGCAGAACCTCACTTCCCAAATCATTTCCTTCTTCCTGCGTTGGCCCCACACCCAGCTCCACTCTGATCCTGGAGGCTGAAACATTGCCTCAGCCTCCTCCTCAGTCTCCTCCTCAGCCTCCCTGCCTCCTGGTCAGCCTCTCCTATGCAGTCCCCACTTGGCCCCAGAAGGATCTGTCTACCCCAGCGCTGCTCCTGCATTTCCCCTGCTGAAGCCCCTCCTGCTTCCCAGTAACCTCAGGGCAAGCTCAATGCGCCCAGCCTGGCACTCAAGGCTCCAGTATTTCTGACCCTGCCTTCTTTCCCTCCGCGATCCTGTCTCTCCTGGTTCTCCCTCGCCAGTTTCGGGTGCGCATGGGCCTCCCTCACCTGCCGGGCCACCAAGTCTTGGCACATCTCCATGGGGAGCTGCCCACCCACCACTCAGCCTCCCCACCTCAGCACAACCCCCGTCTTTCTGGTGGCCTCACCTGCCCACCAGGGTCATTAATCGGCCATGAGTAGCCCCTCCATCGGCCCCTGTCTCGTGGCCCTGTCTCTCCACCTGTGGCTCTGCGGGAACACCCAGGAGGAGACTCCTGTGGCAGCTCCACCCACCTGGTGGTGAATGTCTTCCCCAGTCCTGAAGACGCTGTACAATGGGACGTCGCTGCCGGTCCTGGGGGGGCAGTTCCTGCGACTGGTCTGCATGGCTGACAGCAACCCCCCAGCGGTGCTGAGCTGGTCCCGGGAGGGGACAGCCCTGCGCCCCTCCCAGCCCTCAGCACCCAGGGTCCTGGAGCTGCCCCACGTAGGGCCTGGAGATGAAGGGGAATTCACCTGCCAGGCTCGGCACCCACTGGGCTCCCAGCACATTTCCTTCAGCCTCTCTGTGCAAAGTGAGTTGCAACACAGATTCTGGGGGTGGACATCCTGGTCAGGTGTTTGGGATGTGGAAGGGCCTGGAGCCTGGAGACGGAACTCATCCTCTGTCCCTCCTTCCCCAGGAAGCCCCTTTTCCTGCAACTGTGTGACCAGGGAGCAGGAGGGCTCCTGGCCCCTGGTCCTCACCCTGCTCAGAGGGGCCCTCATGGGGGCTGGTTTCCTCCTCACCTATGGCCTCACCTGGATCTACTACAGCAGGTGAGCGGGCCTGTCCCTGCCCACGGAAGTCTCCAGGAGGTCCCTGAGTTCCAGGTGGCGCTGAGCTGTCCCACCCGCCTGGAGTTACAATGAAAGGGGCGACTCTCTGATCTGAGACCCATGTTGGCTCTGCAGGTGTGGAGGCCGCCAGGGAGCAAACCTGAGAGTCCAGACTGAGCCTCCCTCCTTCATGACACAGGACTGAGGTGTGGCCCTGGGGCCCAGGGGGACAGAGGTGGGGCCGTCATGCTCAGCCTCTTTCTGGGAGCTCTGAACTCGAACCGGCTCCAGTGTGCCCCGGGGAGTGTGATCTGGGGATGTGACCGAGTGGCAGCGTGGGGAGGCCACACCATCCGAAGTAGGGACTACTTACTTTTGTGGAGGGGGTGTGGACCGCCATGCCATTCGGGGCCACAGGGGCAGAGGCGGGTGCGGAGAAGCCTCCCCAGGTCCTGCAGAGGCCTGTGGGAAAGGCCGGGCCGAGAGAGCCGGGCGGGATCAGCTAGTTGGAGTCATCCTGGGGGCCTTGGCCTGGAGGGGTGGCTCCAGGTGTCTGGGACCTGTCCTGGGTGGGGCAAACGGTGGCCTGGCGTGGGGGTGAGGGAAAAGGGGTGTTTGGGGGACACGGGCTGGGGACTGGTTGCTTTGCTCTGAAGGGAGAGCTCCTGGCAGAGCCCTCTGCCTTCCGGAAGCCCTGGCCTGGCCTGGGAGGGGCGGGCTCCCCCCGGATGGCAAGCTTTCCAAGATGTCAGTCGTCACAAGATACAGGAAATAAACAACCTGACTAATCCAACCCCATGGGCCCCCCGTGTTTGTGCCTGTGCGTGGGTCCCTCCACTCAGCCTCCTCCTCCTTGCTGCTGTCAGCCCTCCCTCCCTCCTTCTCTCCCTCCCCAGCCCTGCCCCTGGCAAGGGATTGAACTGCTTTCACGGTTACTTCCCATGACCCAGCCCAATATAAGCCTTGAACTCCGGAACCTTGAGATCATGTCCTGAGCCTGAATCAAGAGTTGAACGTTTAACCGACTGACCCCCACAGGCACCCCCAGAAAATGCCATGTAATCATGACTACAAGTCAAGGGTACCCTGGTGGCCTGTCCTTTGAGCGTCCAACTTGGCTCAGGTCATGATCTCACAGTTCATGGGTGTGAGTCCCACTTTACGCACTGTGCAGACAGCTCAGAGCCCGGATCCTGCTTTGGATTCCTTGTCTCCCTCTCTCTGCCCCTCCCCCATGCACACTCTTTTCTCTCGCTTTCTCTCCCTATATTTTTATCTACAACTTATAAAAAATTACAAATACAAGTTTGAGTAAAAGTGCAACACATTGATTTTACCATTTAATGTGTCTGTGGAGTTCCTAGAGCAAAATTGTGTCTTAATCTTCTCTTCCTTTTGCTGAACAGCTTTCAACCAAGATTTTTCGTGTGTTCATTGTGTTTTGAGCCTAACTTAACTAGAGTAAAATATGCAAATCTGAAGAGCGGAGGTGGATGAGTGCGTCCCTATGTGAACACCCTTGATTCCGCCACCAAGTTCAGCCTACAGATTCCTTCCACTTCCTCCTGGAGGTCACGTGCCACCATTGCAGTGGGGAGGGGGAGCGGTGGGCAGGCAGCCCTGAGGGAGATGTGGGGAGACCTGAGGGCCCTGCAGATGAGGGGAGGCGCCCCTGTGCCTGCAGCTGGGCAGGAGTTCCCAAAGCCCCATGTACAGGATCACGGTGGGAGAGAAGGCAGCTTAGAAACTTTGGGGCCTGAGTGCTGAGCTGAAGGCATTGGGCTTTGTCTTAGGCCCTTCAAGTCAAATCCTTACAAGTGTACCACCTCCTCTCTTGTGTCCCTGCAGATGCCTTCTCGCGGGCTTTGTGTGCCACATATGGGGGCTCAGATATTACTTATGCTTTAGGGTCTGACTTCCTTCTCTTGGCGTTATGTTTTTCAGGTTATCCATCTATGTTGTAAGATGAATCAATAATTCATTTGGTTTTGGTATTGTTGTTGCTTGTTTTTTAGTTTATTTATTTATTTTGAGGGGGCAAAGGGGCAGAGAGAGACGGAGAGAGAGGATCCCAAGAATACTCCACACTGTCAGCCCAGAGCCCAACATAGGGCTCAAACCCACAAACGTGAGATCATGACCTGAGCTGAAAAGAAGAGTCAGATGCTTAGCCACTGTGTGACACAGTCCTCCCTATTTTTGTTTTTAATTAGTATTCGATTCTATTTAATTAGGAGTCTACTATTCTACTCTTTAATGAGTAATCTATGCATATCTGCAGTGGTTTATTCTAAAATACAGTGACTACATTTGTTCCCAGGGTTTGGATATTATTTATAATGATTAATTTATATGATTTTTTTTCATTTGTTTAAGTAGGATCCATGCCCACCTTGGGTCTTGAGCTCATGACCCAAAGATTAAGAGTGGTAGGCTCCACTGACTGAGCCAGCCAGGCACCCGCAATAGGAAAGTTTCAATAAAACAGAAGGAAGGACTCTGATCCATCATGAGGTAGGCATGTCATCAGCTACAGAGGATGGCATTGAAGAGTTCTCCCGAATAGTCAGATGAATACGCACCCCATCCACCATGTTGATGGTTTCTTTTAATATTTTACTTTGTTAAACTTTTTAAGTTTTATTTATTTATTTTCAGAGAGAGAGAGAATGTGGGGGGTGGACAGAGGAGAAGGGGAAGAGGATCCAAGGTGGTCTCTTGCTGTCAGCACAGAGCCCGATGTGGGGCTCGAACTCACAAACTGTGACATCGTGACCTGAGCCAAAGTCAGACACTTCACAGACTGAGCCACCCAGGCGCCCCCCATGTTCATGGTTGAAACTTCTAATCTCGCTCCATCAGCAATTTCCCTTCTAGGCAGACAGATGCACAAAGCACAGAGAGCAGGGACTTTCATGGATGTTGTGCCCCGTTTTCTTGGAGCTTCCTCCCCACAAGCTGGCAGCAGCCAGTGCCTGTCAGTGGGGAAGTGGAGAAACCCCATGGTACACACACACATTGGAATATATTCAGCCGAGAGAAGGAAGGAACTCCCAACACATGCTACACATGGGTGAACGTTGAGGATGTGACGTAAGGGAGAGAAGCCATACGGAAAATGGGAGGTGCATGGAGCCTGGTCAGAGTCATGGAAACAGAAAGTAGAATGGTGGCTGTCAGGGGCTGGGAGAGGCGGAAATGGGGAGTCAATTTGGGAAGATGAGAAAGTGCTCGAAATAGACGATGGTGATGGCTGCACAACAGGTTGAATGTACGTAATAGTGTTGAAGGGTATACTTTTCGTATTATAATGTTTTTAAACATTTAGTTTTGAGAGACAGTGTACGTGCAGGGGAGGGGCAGAGAGAGGATAAGATACAAATCTGAAGCAGGTTCTAGGCACTGAGCTGTCAGCACAGAGCCTGAGGAGGACTCGAACTCAAGGGCCATGAGATCATGACCTGAGCCAAAGTCAGACGCTTAACCCACCGAACCACCCAGGTGCCCCGTAAAGTGTATACTTAAAAATGGTCAAGGGGTCCCAGGAATGTATGGCCAACTAATGTCTGACAGAGCAGGAAAGAATATCCAATGGATAAAAGACAGCCTCTTTACAGATGGTGCTGGGAGAACTGGACAGCAACATGCAGAAGAATGAAACTAGATCATTTTTTCACACCATACACAAAAATAAACTCAAAATGTATAAAGGACCTGAACGAGAGACAGGAAACTATCAAAACTCTAGAAGAGAAAGCAGGACAAAACCTCCTTGACCTCCACCAAACAATTTCTTACTTGACACATCCCCAAAGGCAAGGGAATCAAGAGCAAAAATGAACTACTGGGACCTCATCAAGATAAAAACTTCTGCACGGCAAAGGAAACCATTAATAAAACTAATAGGCAACTGATGGAATGGGAAAAGATACTTGCAAATGACATATCAGATAAACGGCTAGATTCCAAAATCTATAAGGAAGTCACCAAACTCCACACCTGAAAAACAAATAATCCAGTCAAGAAATGGGCAGAAGACATGAACAGACACTTCTCCAAAGAGGACATCCAGATGGTCAACAGACACATGAAACGATGGTCAGCGTCCCTCCTTATCAGGGAAATACAAACCAAAACCACACTGAGATACCACCTCACGCCAGTCAGAGTGGCTAAAATGAGCAAATCAGAAGGCTCTAGATGCTGGCGGGGATGTGAAGAAACGGGCACCCTCTGACACTGCTGGTGGGAATGTAAGCTGGTGCAACCCCTCTGGAGAACAGTGTGGAGGGTCCTCAAAAAATTAACAATAGAACTCCCCTGTGACCCAGAAATAGCACAGCTAGGAATTTACCTGAGGGATCCAGAAGTACTGATGCATAGGGGCACATGTACCCCAATGTTCGTAGCAGTACGCTCAACAATAGCAAATCAGGGAAAGAGCCTAAATGTCCATCAACGGACGAATGGATCAAGAAGATGTGGTCTGGGGCGCCTGGGTGGCTTAGTCGGTTAAGCGTCCGAGTTTTGCTTAGGTCATGATCTCACGGTTCGTGGGTTCGAGCCCCGCGTCGGGCTCTGTGCTAACTGCCAGCTCAGCGCCTGGAGCCTATTTCACAGTCTGTATCTCCCTCTCTCTCTGACCTCCCCTGCTCACGTTGTCTCTCTCTCTCCTAGAAATAAATAAAAATATTTAAAAAAGAAGAAGATGTGGTTTATCTATATGATGGAATACTCCATGGCAATGAGAAAGAATGAAATCTGGCCACGTGTAGCAACATGAGTGGAACTTGAGGATGTTCGGTTGAATAAATAAATCAGGCAGAGGAGGATAGCTCCCATATATTTGCACATATAGGTGGATTATGAGGAAGCTAACGGAGAACCATGGGGGACAAGAAGGGGAAAAATAGTTAGGGAGAGGGAGGGTAGCAAACCATGAGACACTCTTGAAGGCTGAGAACAAACTGAGTGCAGATGGGGCTGGGGAAAGGGGAAGGGAGATGATGGGCATGGGGAAGGGCACTTATTGGGATGACCACTGGGTATTAGATGTAAACCAGCTTGACAATAAACTATTTAAAAAAAAATAATGGTCAAGGGGCACCTGGGTGGTTCAGTCCATTAAGCGTCTGACTCTTGATTTTGCTTCAGATCATGATCTGAAGGTCGTGGGATTGAGTCCCGTGTTGGCTCTGTGCTGATTGTAGACCCTGATTGGGATTCTCTCTCACTCCCCCCCTCCCCCATCTCAAAAATAAAGAATTTTTTGAATTAATAAAATAACATGGTCATTTTTGTGTTATGTTTACTGTACCAAAACAAAACCTTACTATACATACTCAAGTCAGACTAAATGGAAACAGGTGATGGACTGAAGCTGCCCGAGGTTCAGAAGCCAGATCAGAAAGAAGTCACAACCACCTTGACTCTTCTCTCTGCTCCGGAGCCCCTCCTCTTGCCCAGGGCGCACAGCTGTCCTGTGCCCAGGGCGCACAGCTTGGAGTCCTTGATCCTGGTGCCACCTACCCCGGGCCTCGCCACACGGTACGGTACACTCAGGGACAGGCGTTAGGAGTACGTTCTCAGTTCTCTGTCTCATTGAAATGTTGGCCACATTGTGCTCCTGCACCTGACTGTCATCTAAGATCACAGCTGCAGAATTCAGTTTCATGACACAGACCAGTACAGCAAAGCCTGCACCTTGCTCAGGACTTTTTAATTACATTTATAAAAAGTTATTTGAGAGAGAGAGAGAGCGGGAGAGAGCAGGAGGAGAGAGAGAGCATCTTTTTCTTCTTTAATGTTTATTTCTGAGAGAGAGCGAGCACATGGGAGGGGCAGAGAGACGGAGAAAGAGGACTCAAAGGAGGCTCTGCACTGACAACACAGTGGCCGACGTGGGGCTCAACCTCACAAACCGTGAGATCATGACCTGAGCCAAAGTCAGACGCTTAACGGACCGAGCCACCCAGGCGTCCCAGAGGGAGAGAATATTAAGCACCCAACTGGGGCCTCAATCCAAGACACTGGCATCGTGTCCTGAGCTGAAATCAGGAGTTGGACGCTCAACTCACTGAGCCACGCAGGCGCCCCTCATCCTAATCAGATTTAACAGCCACAGAAGGTGCCGGGATCTCCCACACATACTCACTGCAGGGAAGCCAAAGCTGCCAACCCAACATAATACAGGAGAGAGTTCCCGAGGCTGATGTGTGATTGTCACAGGCAGGCTGATGTCCTTTCCCCCAGCAGGAGAACAAAAGCTTCTGGCCTGCACTCCCAGCTCTAAATCCAAGTGTATTTGGTGGCAGGGGAACGTTCCAAGGTCCCCCAGGCGATGCCCAAAACCAACAATCCTGTATGTATTATGTTTCTTCTCTCTCTAGGAACCGATAATAAAGGTAAAGATATATACGAAGCACAGTAAGATATTAACCACGGGAAGTAATAAGAAAGCATGGCCACTGCAACAATTTACTGCCCTACAGGTACGTGAATGGGATCTCTGTGTCTCTCCCCAAATTTCCTCTTGTGCTGTCCTCACCCTTCTTCTGAACGTGACGATGCGGATGATCACAAAGCTACTTTCTGAGATGAAGTGAATGGAACGAGGTAGCCTTGTGATGTAGCGCTAGGCTGCTATTGACCTACCGGGTGTCCCGAGGAAAGGCAACCAGACCGCAGCTGACCTCTGGGGAACTGAAACCACACAGAGTGAAACTGTGCATAGGGCGCCTGGGTGGCTCAGTGAGTTAAGTGTCCGACTTTGGCTCAGGTCATGATCTCACGGCTCATGGGTTCCAGTCCCGCATCAAGCTCTCTGCTGACTGCCTGCTGAGACCTGAAGCCTGTTTCAGATTCTGTGTCTCCCTCTCTTCTCTCTGTCTCTCCCCTGTAAATGCTGTCTCTCTCTCTCTCTCTCTCTCAGAAATAAATAAAACATTGAGAAACAAAAACAAACAAAAACAAAAACAAATAAAGAAACTGTGGATAAAGGGGACCCGCCAGCCTGTCAGGCAGTTTTGCAAAGTGACTGAGCTCCTTGACATTGTCACCAGCAGGGTCTGAAGATGTCTGACTCCTCTGCACTCCCTCCAACACTAGAGAGAATCAGGCTTTTCCATGTTAGCCCCCACCCCGGTGTGTGCAGATGCTTTGTTTTTTAATGACTCTTAGTCGGAAATCTGACTTAGGTCTCAGCATTTTATGTTTTTAAACGTTTATTTATTTGGAGAGAGAGAGAGTGTGCACCCAGAGGTGGAGGAGACAGAGAATCCCAGGCAGTCTTCACACTTTGAACCCAGAGCCTGATGTGGGGCTCGAACCTACAAACTGCGAGATCATGACTGGAGCCAAATCAAGAGTCAACACTTCAGTTACTGAGCCACCCCGGTGCCTCTAAAGATATTTTTTATTTTTCAGTATTTTCTACATTCCTTGTGTGGCTCAGACTCATATCCTGAGATGAAGAGTGGTATGCTCTACTGACTCAGTCAGCTAAGGTTCCCTACTTCCATACAAATTTGATAATAAATTGTCAAGTTCCACAAAAATCACCTGGGGATTGGTTGATATATTGCTCTGATGCTGCATAGTAACTTAGGTAGAGGTGACTTTTATACAATATTGTTTTAAACCCATTAACACAACATCTTTTTCAATTTACTTACATATTTTTAAAATATTTTGAAATACAATGTTTTCACTTCTTTTTCTGAGACAGAGAAGGTGCAAGAGAGCAAGGGGAAGACAGAGAGAGGAGGGTGAGACAGAGAAGGCCACCAAGGGCAGAGAGTGGGCAGAGAGAGAGAAAGAGAAATGGGGCCCACACTCACCTGATGTGGGACTTGAACTCGCAAACCCTGAGATCATGAACTGAGCTGAAGTCAGAAGCTTAATGACGAAGCCACCGAGGATCCTTACAAAGTGTTTTTTACCATTTATTTATTTCTGAGAGACAGAGAGACAGAGCATGAGCAGGGGAGGAGCAGAAAGAGAGAGGGAGACACAGAATGTGAAGCAGGCTCCTAGCTCTGTGAACACAGAGCCCAATGAAGGCGTTTGAACTCTCAAACTTTGAGAGATGCCATGACTGCTGAGCCAAAGCTCAGCCTATTGCTGGATCCTATGGTAGTTCCTAGTTTCTTGAGGAACCTCAGAACTGTTTCTCAGAGTGGCTGCACCACCTTACATTCCCACCAGCAGGGCACGACAGTTCTCTCTTTTCCACATCCACTTGAATGGTTTGTGTTTTTGTTTTAATTTTTTTAATGTTTATTGATTTTTGAGAGAGAGACAGAGTGTGAGCAGGGCAAGAGCAGAGAGAGAGAGAGAGAGAGAGAGAGAGACAGACTCTGAAGCAGGCTCCAGGCTCTGAGCTGTCAGCACAGAGCCTGACGCGGGGCTCAAACCCACAAACCACGAGATCGTGACCTGAGCCGCAGGTGGACACTTAACCGACAGAGCCCCACATGCACACCTGCACTTGAATGGATTTAAGGGAATGGTAAGTGATCCTATTCCAGAATGTTCAGAGGGTGAGTCACACTGAACCTCCAGGACTTTCCCCTTTTAAAACAGATTTCTTACTATGAGAGAACATTTTATTTTTACAGAGAGAACACGATCAGGGGGGAGTGGCCGAGGGAGAGAGAGAGAGAGGGAGACAGAGAATCTCAAGCAGACTCCATGCTCAACGTGAAGTGGGGCTCTCTCTCTCTGCCCTTCCCCTGCCTGTGTGCCCACTCGCACTCTCTCAAAAAAAGAAATAAACTTTTTTTTCTTAAAAGAAGACTTAAAACCCAGAATAACTCGTACCCCTGACAAGTGGACAGCTCCAGTGGAAAATCTGAATCTGGATCACGGTGCAATTGTATTGCTTTCCAGTTAAGCACATTGCTAGAAATCTCTCGAAGCAGAAAAAGATACTTCTTAGGATTTCAAATGAGGGGCGCCTGGAGGGCTAGGTCTGTTGAGCATGTGACTTAGCTCAAGTCATGATCTCGCGGTCCGTGGGTTTGAGCCCCACGTCGGGCTCTGTGTTGACAACTTGGAGCCTGGAACCTACCTCAGATTCTGTTCCCCTCTCTCTCTGTGCTCCTCCCCTGCTCGCACCGCCTCTTTCTCAAGAATAAACAAAGATAAAAAACATTTTTTAAAGAAATTCAAATGAGAAGATTCCATAATAAAGAGTGCTGTCTTATATAGTTTCTGACAGACTCCAATATCCTAGGTCCCAGAGAGGAATTCTAACTCAGTTGTTAGTAAAAAGATGAACCACATTTACTCTCAAAAGTTGGTATTACAAGATTCTAGTGTCACCTGTCAAGACAGCAATGTCTACAACAGAAGTTTCAGTAAGCACTTAGGATGAAGGGCAATCAGAATACAAGAGCAAGCAAAATACATGTACCTTAACTCCCAATTTGAGAAATCAAGAGAATGTGTGTGTAAATTGATACACACTGTCTAGTTGGTAGTTAGTTAGTTTCTAACTCAATTAGGACAAGATGTTCCAGCCTATGCTCTCTTCCTGTGCTCAGACTGTTCCAGAAGGACCCCTACAGCTCAGCAGAGGGTAGGTCTGAGACATTTACTTCGAGTAAAGATCTGCCAGATACTAAGTACCAAGGGTAAGTAATAAGGAACAGAACAAGCATCAGTATACAGACGTTCTTGCGAGATTTTCTTTTCTGATCCTAAGCAGCTTGGGTGCGGAATCTGACCAGTGTAGCTCTCTCTGCACGTACCTCTGCTCTGAGCTTTCCACGTTGGCTTCCGAGCTGTCAGTTGGGTCTCCTTGGGCACGGATCATCAAGGCCAAGTCTTGAGACAACTGAGGAACATCCAAAATGTCAGCCTGCAGCTGCCGAACCGCCCTTTCACTCTCTTGAATAAGTTCCAGATCCTGCTCTGGGGTGGCCACGTGGATGACATCCTGGTTCTGCATCCAGTCGCACTGGTCATGGCCAGCAAAGGACAGGAGCTGCTCTCTCTTGGCCTCCCCTCCGCAGAGAGGAGGATGCAGCTCTCTCTCTGGCAACCCTCTCCTTTTCGTTAGCAGATACTCACCCGCCCAGCCTGGAAATCCTTCAAGGCCCCAGAGAAGTCATTCAGGCGGCATTGTTTGTTCTTTCCAGAAGCTCCAGTTCTGTAATTCATTTCTTTCCTGGGCAAGGTGATTCGGGGAATATTGCACCTGTTGCACATTTTCCTCTGGATGCTTGAGTCCTGCTGACTTCCTGGGAGGCTCAGCGAATTCTTTATGTGAGCAGTGGCTGTGCGGATCGGCTGGAGGTTGCTGTGGGGCCCCGCAGCTGGGGCTCAGAGGGCCCCAGGTCTGGTGTAGGGGCTGGAGGGCATGACGAGGGCCTCAGCCCCACGGGGCCTGCACGGAACGCCCGGAATCAGCCCAGCGTGGTTGCTCAGGGGAACTGGGAAGAGAAGGGGCTGGAGGGGAAGGGGCTGAGCTGCCCACATGCTCCCTGTCTCTCCTTTCCAGCTGCTCTCGCCCTGTGCTCACCTCACTCTGGACTTCAATGTCATTTGCAAGGGGATCACTGTCAGACTCACCTTGGACGAGCACCCCGGCCTCCGGGACCCTCTTTACTTTCACGGGCTGTGTCACAGGCAAGATAGATGAGACAAGATAGTCTCTCAGCCCCACCTCAGCGCCCCTCCCCCGCCAGGGCCTGTGCTGCCCAAGTTCCCCTTCCGTGGTGACCACAGCTCTGTCACACACGGCTTCCTGTTGGGGCTCCCGTGGCCTCCCCCACATTAGCACATTTCCCTCCCTGACAGACGGACCTGGATCCGGGCTCCTGCCCTGCTCCCTGCGGACATGGTGCCTCTGCTGCTGCTGCCCCTGCTGTGGGGGGGTGAGTGGGCCGGGGCAGGACGGCTGGGCTCAGGGGGGAGGGGGCTGGAGCCCCGGCTGAGCCTCCATGATCCCTCAGGGTCCCAGCAGGAGGATCCAGGGATCCAGCTGCGAGTGCAGGAACCCGTGACGGTGCAGGAGGGCCTGTGTGTCCACGTGAATTGCTCCTTCTCCTACCCCTTGTACTCGTCGTTCCAAACTGGGATGCTCTACATGTACTGGTTCCGGGGTAGGGACACCTCAAACAGCCGTCCTCCCGTGGCTACAAACAACCTAGGGAGACGAGTGAAGACAGAGACGGAGGGCCGATTCCAGCTCACCGGGAACGCCTGGGCCGGCGACTGTTCCCTGAGAATCAGAGAGGCCCAGAGGAGCGACGAGGGAGTCTACTACTTCCGAGTGGAGAGAGGAAACGACGTGAAATACACTTACAGAGATATGCCGCTGACTGTGAAGGTGACAGGTATGGCAGGGGTCCCGGGAGAGGGCTCTGGGGGTAGACACCCCCTCTTAGAGCAGGCCAGGACTCTAGAACATTCCCTGCTCCAGGTCTTGGGGCTGGGACAGTCAGAAGAGATACAGGCCCAGGGTCAGCTTGGGCCCCACGGCCCCGTCCCTCTCAGGGTGGCACTGAGGGTCATCACCCCCTGGGGCCCAGGCACCTCCCTCTCTCCTCCTCAGATCTGACACAGGAACCAGACATCCACGTCCCGGAGCCCCTGGAGTCTGGCAGGCCCGCACAGCTGACCTGCAGCCTGCCGGGGTCCTGCGAAGGGGGAAGGCCTCTCACATTCTCCTGGGTGGGGGCTGCTCTGGACTCACTGGACCCCAAGACCCTGCAGTCGTCGGTGCTGGGCTTTACCCCAAGGCCGCAGGACCATGGCACCAACCTCACCTGTCAGGTGAAACTGCCAGGAGCTCGGGCCACCCTGGAAAGAACCATCTGGCTCAATGTCTCCTGTGAGTTCGGGGGGAGGGGGCGCTGCTGGGTCCCTCAGGCCAGTGGGATTGGGCAGGTATGGGAATGAGGGTGAGGGGAGATGGCACAGATGGCCATGTGTACCTCCCAGTGCTCGCCTACCTTCCCTGGGTGCTGGGTCAGCTTCCATCCCAATCTTCACCTCTGAGCAGGACGGTACCTTTCTATCCCAGATGCTCCCCACAACCTCACCATCGGCATCTTCTTCAGCAATGTCACAGGTAGGAAAGCACCTTCCTTCTGGGGCTGGGGCCTGGCCTGGGGTGGGGGTGGGGGCCCAGCTCCCAGTAAGGGTCTGGGGATCAATAGCTTCAATAAGATCAGATAAGGTAAGAGCAAGGTAAAATGTCCCCACCCTCCGTCCTCCACTTAGCCTCGGTGCAAACGTGGCACACACACACACACACACACACACACACACACCGTCCACCTCCCCTTTCACAGCTGTGGTTTCCCTCCTCCCCCTCCGGCGCCAGCCTCCTCCATTCTGTTTCCTTGCATTCACTGAGTGAAGCCACCAAGCAGCCCAGGCATGTCCAGTGGGGGCACTGAGCCTCCTCTGAAGATAGGAAGTCCTTGGGATCAACCTCTTTTGCATGTAAAGGTCCGCCTTTGAACCCTGATGGACCCAAGCCAGGGGTTTCGGGAATGAGAGGGAGATGCCTGCCAGGTCCTGGCAAGGAGGCAGATGGAGACCGTCAGTCTCCAACAGCTCTCTCTAATGCCTCGCTCTCCTCTCTCTGCATCTCTCCCCGCAAAGCCTTCAGGATTCTGGACAACACCTCATCCCTTGACATCTGGGAGGGCCAGGCCCTGCGGCTGCTCTGTGCCGCTGCCGGCAACCCCCCTGCCGAGCTGAGCTGGTTCCGGGGGTCCCCCGCCCTGAATGCCACCCCCGTGGGCACGAACCACACTCTGGAGCTGCCTCAGGTCGGGGCTGAGCATGAAGGAGTCCTCACCTGCCAAGCCCAGAACTCGCTGGGCTCCCAGCACGTCTCCCTGCATCTCTCTGTGGTCTGTGAGTGCGGGGACCCCCGGGGGCGGGACGCCCGGGGCCTGGGGAGCAGAGGCGCCGCTGACCCCGCCCCTCCCCCCACCCCGCAGACCCGCCGCGGCGGCTCAGCCCCTCCTGCTCCTGGGAGGGCGCGGGGCTGCGCTGCACCTGCGCCTCCGCAGCCCGGCCGGCCCCCACCCTGCGCTGGCGGCTGGGGGAGGGGCTGCTGGAGGGGAACCGCAGCGACGCCTCCCTGACCGTCACCTCCAGCTCCGCGGGGCCCTGGGCCAACAGCTCCTTGAGCCTCACTGGGCCGCTGGGCTCCGACCTCAGACTCAGCTGCGAGGCCCGGAACGCGCACGGGGCCCAGAGCGCCGTCCTCGTGCTGCTGCCAGGTCTGGGGGCGTCGGGGAAGGTGGGGTGGAGAAGGGCGTCTGGATCCTAGAAAAGATGGCCTCGGTGGGGGCGGGCGTGGGGGCAGAGGGCGGTCCATGGGACAGGGTGCTCCACCTCGGGCCCGAGCAGGCCCTTCAGCAAGTTCTGCAAAGAGGTAGGGAGGCAAGAGACTGAGTCCTGGAAGTCAATCTCCCGCCTGTCTACGCAGCGAAGTCGCTCTCCCTGGCAGAAGCCGCGTCTGCAGCTGTGGGAGGCGCTGGAGCCTCGGCTCTGCTGTGCCTGTGCTTGTGCGTGCTCTTCTGCATGTAAGTGGGTGCGTGGCGGGGCGTGCAGGGGTGCGGAGAGAGGCTCCCATCCCAGAAGTAGGGGCTGAGTAGGGTCCGCCAGAAGGGGTGGTAATGGCTTTACTGGGATATAACGCCCATACATTTAACGTGTGCAATTCAATGTAGTATATTTACCGACTTGTGCGTCCTTTGCTGCAATTATATATCTTTCTCATTAGCCCAAAATGAAATAAACAAAGGAAACCTGCACTCCTTGGGGCGCCTGGGTGGCTCAGTCGGTTAGGCATCCGACTTCCGCTCAGGTCATGATCTCATGATTCGTGGGTTTGAGCCCCGCGTTGGTCTCCGTGCTGACAGCTGAGAGCCTGGAGCCTGCTTCAGATTCTGTGTCTCCCTCTTTCTGACTCGTGTGTGTGTGTGTGTGTGTGTGTGAGAGAGAGAGAGAGTGTGTGTGTGAAATAAAACATTAAAAATTAAAAATAAGAAACCTACAGTCCTTCATTTTCATCCTCCCCCCCTCCCCCCGCCCCAGCCCTAGGGGACCACCAATCTATTTTCCATCTCTCTAGATTTGCCTCTTCTAGACTGTTAACAAAATTTTTTTAACATTTATTTATTATTGAGAAACAGCGAGACAGAGCATGAGCATGGGAGGGGCACAGAGACAGAGAGACACAGAATGGGAAGCAGCTCCAGGCTCCGAGCTCTCAGCACAGAGCCCGATGAGGGGCTTGAACTCACAAACAGTGAGAATGTCATGAGCCATCCAGGTGCCCCTGGACTTTTTATCTAAGTGGAATCCTACAGTATGTGGTCTTTTGCGACTGACTTCCTCCACTTAGCATGGGGTTTTCAGGGTTCATGCGTGTTGTGTGGCATGTGTCAGACCTTCATTCTGTTTGTTTTTTACTTCTATGTCATATTCCATTGCGTGGATGGAGCACATTTTATGTGTTGTTCATCTATGGATAAATATTTGGGCCATTCCTACTTTTTGACTATCACGAATAAGTCATGACCACTCATGTACAAGTTTTTGGTTTGTTTTTTTAATGTTTATTTACTTATTTGGAGAGAGAGAGTATGTGTGCATGTGTAGGGAAGGTACAGAGAGAGAGGGGGAGACACAGAACCCCAGGAGTGCAGAGCCCAGTGCAGGACTCAAACTCACGGACTGTGAGGTCAAGACCTGAGCCGGAATCAAGAGTCAGACTCTTAACCAACTGAGCCACCTAGGTCCCCACTTGGGTACATGTTTTTTTTTTTTCTTAAACGTCTGTTTTTGAGAGAGAGAGAGAGAAGAAGAAGAAGGAGGGGGGAGGGGAAGGAAGAGGAGGAGAGGGAGGAGGAGACACAGAATCTGAAGCAGGTCCAGGCTCCGAGGTGTCAGCACAGAGTGTTGACACGGAGCTTGAACTCATGAAGCGCCAGATCATGACCTGAGCCGATATTCGATGCTTAACTGACAGAGCCACCCAGGAGCCCCATCATGTACATGTTTTTATGTGTTAGAGGGATCTTTAGTGATGGAAGTTCAGCCTGGCCAAACCCCTGGTCATCAGGGGGATGGAGTGCTTCCTCACGTGTCAAGAAGGTCTGAGTCGGGTTCCAGGGACCTTAGTGGTTTTGTCTGGGAGCAGGCAGCCTGCCCACGTGAGCCGTCCTGGCTGCAGTGTGCTGCTTTCTCCTTTTAGAGTGAAAGCCCGCAGGAAGCAAGCATCTGGGGGTCGAGAGGTCATGGATGATGAAGACCCTGTCATGGGTACTGTCGCCTGGGTGAGTGATGCTGGGGGCTTCTTGGGCAGTGGGGGCTCTGGGCGCATCCATTCAGACTCCAGATGGAGCTCCTCAGCATTTGCCCACCCCTGGCCCACCCCGGTCGCCTGAGCAGACACCTGGGGGGTGATGTCCCTTCTCTTCTTCCCCTTCATCTCCCAGACTGAGCGGGGAGAGAGAGAGACACCTCTTGTTCCACCCCTGGTAATCACTGAGCCCACTTCACCCCTTTGCTGGACACGGCTTGACCGAATTTCTCCCTGAAACTATTGGTTTCCAGCCTTTCTGGAGTTTCCGTGGTGCTTGTTCCCATTGCTTAGAGAATCTAGTCACGTTCCTTGGTTGATATTTGAAGTCCTTCAGGAGGTGTCCCCTGAAGGCCACTCACTCCAGCCTATGGTCCAGCCACACTGGCCTTCTCACTGTCTCCCCATCGCTTGGACCCTTTGCATGTGCAGTTCCTCCCACCGGAAATGCCCTCCTGTTCCCATTTTCATCAGACCACTTCATGTCACCGTCCCTCTCGCTCCAGTGTCAGCGGCTTCTGCTCTGGGCAAGGTTTGCCATCTCCCTCCCTGCCCATGTCCACGTCTCCCTCCTCTGCACCCCCAGAGCTTCGTGTCCATCCCTGCCTTGAGGGGCACCGCACATGGCACCTCCACATCTCCCTGTGTTCTCCCTCTCACCGAGTCTGCGACGTCTTTGCCAGCAGGGGCTGCAATCGTCTCTCACTCCGCCACTGGCCAACATGTCCCTTCTCCCCTTTTACAAAACTGGGGCCCTGTTGCCCTAAATGGAGTTATCTGAAATGCCTTGTTCGTGACCAGTCTCTGGAACAGGCATTGTTTACTTGTACCTACTCATTTTGCTCGTATTATGATAAGCAACGCTGAATCCTCATCCAACTGAAGACCCCAAACACTGACGGTAACTTACATCTATGACCCGTTGCTAGTGTTACCTCATATATGTATGTACACTCGAGATATGCACTGTTTAGCGTAACTATTTCTTTTTTTTATTGAAAAAAAATTTTAGTGTTTTATTTATTTCTGAGAGAGACAGAAAGAGAGAGACAGCATGAGCAGGGGAGGGTCAGAGAGAGAAAGGGAGACACAGAATCCGAAGCAGGCTCCAGGCTCTGAGCGAGCTGTCAGGACAGAGCCTGACACCGGGGTCAAACCCATGAACCATGAAATCATGACCTGAGTCGAAGTCGGACGTCTGTTAGCCATCCTGCTGCCCCTAATGTAACTATTTCTGAGCCTACCCTCTGTGCATGCTTCTCAGACTCGCTTTGTAGACAACCCTGCTAATCATGTCCTGGAGATTCATCCCTGTTGTTACTGTGGTTACCTGTTAACAGTGTTTCATTTTATGATCATGTCTATTGCCTAAGCTCGTCTTGCTGGACACTTGAGTTGTTCCAGATGTTTGTATTCACATCTCATTGTATTCACATGCAAGAGTGTTTTTTTTTTTTTTTTTAACTTTTTACAGCATTACTTAAGAATTTAATTACTGGGTCTGAGGGTGTGTGCATGTTCCTATCATGACAAATAGTTTTCCCAAGCAATTGCACCCATGAATACACCCGTCTGTGTCTAGTGGGCCCTGTCGATCTACAGTCTGTCTGCTGTGCTTGGATTTCTCAGTTTGTTTGAAAGCTCGCTATCTGGCTGTGGCTTTGATTTGCATCTCATTAGTTGTCAAGGGGCATGAAAATCTGTCTTCAATGGCGTGTAAACACCTCCTCTCTAAAATGCCTGGTCCCAGAGAGCCTGGGTGGCTCAGTCAGCTAAGCATCGGACTTTGGCTCAGGTCGTGATCTCACAATTCATAAGTTTGAGCCTTGCATTGGGCTCTGTGCTGTCAGCGCTGAGCCCGCTTTGGGTCTTCTCTCACCCTCTCTCTCTGCTCTTCTCCCTGCTCTCTTTCTCTCTCAAAAATAAAATAGACATTAAAAAAAAAATTCTCGGTCCTATCTGCAGCCCATTTCCCTGTAGCCCATAGCGTGTTTGACTTTTTTATTGAATTGATGGGAGAGCTTTACACATTTTCATACTGGTTTTTTTTCAGTTATATGCACTGTAAATATCTTCTAGTGAGTAACTTGTCTTCACTTTTTAAAGGCGACCTTTGATGAATATAAGTTCTTAATTGTAATACAACCATGTTCAGTAATCTCTTTTTTTAAAAGATAGATTCACATAGCTTTATTTTTTTAAACCTTTATTTATTTTGAAATAGAAAGAGAGAGAGCAGGGGAGGGGCAAAGAGAGAGGGCACTGTCAGCACAGAGCCCGATGTGGGGCTCAAACTCACAAACCATCAGATCATGACCTGAGCCGAAATCAAGAGTCGGTGGCTTAACCAACGGAGCCACCCAGGCGCACCTAATCTCTTTTCTGTTGAATGTCTTGTGGGTTTCATTTAATAAAATCTTTCTTTTTTTTTTCTTTTTATTTTTTTCACTATTTTAAAAAGTTTATTTATTTGTTTTGAAAGAGAGGGAGTGAGGGAGTGAGAGCATGAGCAGAGAAGGGGCTGCACTCTCAGCGCAGAGCTCCACACAGGGCTCCAACTCACAAACCTCGAGATCATGACCTGAGTGGAAATTAAGATTCAGACGCTTAACCAACTGAGCTACTCAGTGCTCCTAAAAAAAAAAAAAATCTTTCTTCTCCTAAGATTAGAATGGTATTCAAGTATAGCTTCCACTAAAAGTTTTATGTATTCCTTTGGACACGGAAAGCCTTAATCTACCTGGAGTTGATTTTTGTGTGATGTGCAGTGTTGATCTAGGTTTGTTCCTCCTTCACGTATGGAATAATGTCTGTCGCTCCCCTCAGCTGATCTGCCATTCTACTCTGACGTACAGCGAAAGTCTGTACGTGCGTGGCCTCTGTCTGTGGCTTCTATTCTATTCCAGTGGCCAATTTTACTGTCCTTGAGTCAGAACTGTCTATCGAGGCAATAGAATCTATAGACTCAAAACTAAGTCTCAATATCTGATAGAGCAGGATCCCTCCTTAATCTTCTTTAATAGTGTCTCGGCTATTCTTGGCCTTTTTCTGTTCTGTTAAATATTAGAATATTTAAATATTAGAATCAGTTCCAAAAAATACTCCTGTTAGTGTTTTGGCTGAAATTACATTGAATCTACAGATCAACTTGGGAAGAAGTTACTTATTTTTTTTTAATGTTTTTTAATTTATTTCTAGGAGAGAGAGAGAGAGAGACAGAGTGAGCAGGGGAGGGTCAGAGAGAGATGGAGTCACAGACTGAAACAGGCTTCAGGCTCTGAGCTGGCAGTCAGCACAGAGCCCGACGGGGGGCTCGAACCCACGAACAGTGAAATCATGACCTAAGCGAAAGTCGGACGCTTAACTGACTAAGCCACCCAGGTGCCCCCAAAGTTACTTATTTATAAACTCAAATCTCCTTGTCCACAAAAGCAGGTATCTATTAGTTTAAGGGGTTTTTTTTCTTCAAGAAAGATGTAGAAATTCTTCAACATGTCTTGCAACCCTTTTGTTAGTTTTCTTCCTTAATGCTAGTTTTGTTACTATTATCAATGCTGTCTTTTTAAAAGTGCATTTTCTGATCACTCATCGTTGATATGTGGAATGAAAATATTTTTAAAGAATTTATAAAGTGTTGGGGCGCCTGGCTGGCTCAGTTAGAGAAGCATGCAACTCTTGATCTCGGGGTGGTGGGTTCGAGCCCCACATTATTTATAAACATCACTAAAAAATACATTTAAAAAATAAACATAAAAAATTATAGTGTTCTGCAATTTTTTTTTTTTTAATTACAAATTGGCCTTAGATGTCGTTTCAATTCTTGTTGGTTTGGTAGCTGGAGCATTCTTAAATCTGATTCATAAGCCTGCTGGACCATTCTTCTTCTTTTTTTTTAATGTTTTTATTTATTTCTGAGAGAGAGAGAGAGATAGAGAGCATGAGCAGAGGAGGGTCAGAGAGAGAGGGAGACACAGAATGTGAAGCAGGCTCCAGGCTCTGAGCTAGCTGTCAGCACAGAGCCCAACACGGGGCTCGAACCTACGAACTGTGAGATTATGACATGAGCCAAAGTCAGACGCTTAACTGACTGAGCCACCCAGGTGCCCCTGAACCATTCTTTTACAGAGACATGGATACCGTCTGAAAAACTTGTGATATTCTTGTTTTAAGTTGTCATGGCTTGCTGAATCAAAGCAGCTGAATTTGATGCAAATATGTTGTCATTTCCTTAAAAAATCAGCTCTTCCTTTTATACTTCAGATACTGAACAAGAAACACCTGATCTCATGCATCCTCTGCAGATGTATTTTTCTTCTAAGAGATTCATTTTCTTTTAATGTGAGAGAGAGAGAAGGAGAGCATGCGCATGCACAAGTGAGGGAGAGTAGGAGAGAGAGAATCTTTTCTTTTTTAATGTTTATTTATTTTGAGAGAGAACATGCAAGAGCATGAGTGGGGAAGGAGGAGAGAGAGCGGAAGAATCTCAAGCAGGCTCTGCACAGAGCTCCTTCCCATCAACTGTGAGATCATGACCTGAGCTGAAATCAAGAGACAGATGCTTAACCGACTGAGCCACCCAGGTGCCCCAAGATTCCATATTTCAACAAATGACTCACTCTCCTGAGTCCGTGATGGGGAAGTAAGCACTCTCAGACTCAGTACTCTGGTAAACAGAGGTCTGTGGAACACCGATTGTGGGCAGTAAGTGGCTAAAGATTGAACACTAGTCAGTTCCTTCATTTGTTCATGCAGCTTCTTCTCCTTTCCCCCTTGTGGGGCCAAACACCCCTGCAGAATTCTTCTGGGGCTTCACTGTAAATATTCATGACTTCCCAGTGACACCCACCTCTTCAGGGTGTTAGTGGTCTGGATGCTAAGAATTGTCTTCATTCTCTCAGTAGATGCAGCAGCGTATGAAACACAATTACATGTTCATTGATCTTATATTCTTCCAGCTTGCTAAGCTCTCTTGTTAGTTATAATAATTTGTATGTAGACATTGAAGTATTTTTAACAGGTTTTTCTTTTTTCAATTTCACAAATATCACAGTGGCGCCTGGCTGGCTCAGTTGGAAGAGCATGTGACTCTTGATCTTGGGGTGGTGAGTTCCAGCCCTACATTGGGTGTGGAACCTACTTAAAAAATTAAAAAGCATCCCAGGTTGGGGTGCCTGGCTGACTCAGTCGGTGGAGAATGCTACTCTCAATCTTCAGGTTGTGAGTTTGAGCCCCACATTGGGCTTACTGTGTGGAGCCTGCTTGAGATTCTCTGTTTTCCTCTCTGTTTGCCCCTCCTCACTTGCTCTCTCTCTCTTTCAAAGTAAATAAATAAACTTAAAAAAAATTTTTTTAAATGTGGCGTCTTGAGTGACTCAGTCAGTTAAGTGCCCGACTTCAACTCAGCTCATTATCTCGCAGTTCATGAGTTCAAGCCCCGCATCAGGCACTGTGATGACAGCTGGGTGCCTGGAGCCTGCTTCATATTCTGTGTCTCCCTTTCCCTCTCCCTCCCCTGCTTGTGTTCTACTTTCTCTGTCTCTCTCTTTCAAAAAGAAATAAACAGTAAAAAAAAATTAATAATAAAAAAAGAAACTACTCTGGCATTCCTGAGAAAAAACTTTATAAATTGTTCATTATGTGAACCCTAGTATATTCAGTTTGCTAATCTTTTGTTTAACAGTTTTGCATCTATATGCATGGGTAAAAGTTTTCTTTTCTCCTCCTGCCATTTGCTTGTTTTAGTATCAAGACAGTATTTTTTAAAAGATTTTTTAAAATATTTATTTATTTTTGGAGAGAGAGAGTGTAAGCTGGGTAGGGGCAGAGAGAGAGAATCTCAAGAAAGCTTCCTGCTGTCAGCACAGAGCCCCATGCGGGGCTTGATCCCACAAACCATGAGACCACAAACCTGAGCCAAACCAAGAATCAGACATTGAACTATCTGAGCCATCCAGGCAACCCTTTAAGACTTTATTTTTAAGTAAGCTCTACATCCAACATGGGGCTCGAACTCACAACCCTGAGATCAAGAGTCATACACGCTCTATCCACTGAGCCAGTCAGATGCCCCTAAGAACAATTTTTCTATTTTTTTTATTTTATTTAAAAAATTTTTTTTAATGTTTTATTTATTTCTAGGAGAGATAGAGAGAGAGAGAGAGAGACAGTGTGAGCAGGGGAGGGTCAGAGAGAGAGGGAGATACCGACTCTGAAACAGGCTCCAGGCTCTGAGCTGGCAGTCAGCACAGAGCCCGACGCGGGGCCCGAACCCACTAACCGCCAGATCATGACCTAAGCGAAAGTCGGACGCTTAACCGACTAAGCCACCCAGGCGCCCCAAGAACAATTTTTCTAATTCAGTTATTTTAGGTGTCCTTTGGTGAGCTTTTTTTTTTTTTTTTTTTGGTTAGGAATTTGTTCATTTCACCTAAGCTTTATAATATTTTTGACAAAAGGTTATCGGTGGTAATCTTTTAATTTTATATTGTTCATTTTGATTAGGATTACTTCCCCTCTGAAATTGGTTATTTGTGACTTCTCTCTTTTGTGTTTCTAAACAAATCTTGTTAATTGCTTGCCTATTTTATTGCCAGTTTGAAGACACTAACTTTTGAGACTTTTTATTTTATCACTGTATTTCTTCTTTTCTATTTTATTTATTTTGACTCTCATTTTCTTAGCACCTGCTTTCTACTTCCTTTGGTTGTTCTGATGTTCTTTCACTAATCTTTTAAGCTAGGTGCTTAGCTACTTCACATATGGTGCTTCTCCATGATAAAAGTATTTATGGATTCATTTCTTTCAGAACACCAGTTTAATTTCATCCCAGAGGTTTTGACGTGTGTCATTTTAGTATCATTCAGTTCTAAATGTTATCAAACCCTATCATAATTTCTTTTTGGAATTTTATACTTTTTTAAAAATATTTTTATTTATTTCTAGGAGAGAGAGAGACAGCATGAGCAGGAGAGGGTCAGAGAGAGGAGTCACAGACTCTGAAACAGGCTCCAGGCTCTGAACTGGCAGTCAGCACAGAGCCCGACGCAGGGCTCGAACCCACGAACCGCGAGATCATGACCTAAGCGAAAGTCGGACGCTTAACCGACTAAGCCACCCAGGCGCCCCTCTTTTTGGAATTTTAAATCATTTGGGATTAAAAAAAGAAGTTCCAAATGTATGGGGACTTAAACATCTTTAAACATCTTTCCATAATTCAATTCTAACTAAATTGCGTTTCGGTCAGAATACTCAGTTTTTATGATACTTAGTTTTTAAATTTGTTGAGGCTTGAACCATGGCCTCATATGTGATGAATTTTTGGAAATATTTTCTGGGGGTTTAAGAAGAATGTATATTTTCTATTTCTTAAGTTCTACATAAGGTCAGTTGTCCAGTGTGTTGACTATATTGTTCAAATCCAAATCTTTACTAATAGGTCTTCCTGACTGATCAATATTTGAGACAGGTGTGTTGAAATCTTACATTAGGGCAGTGTATTTATCCATTTTTCCCTGTAGTTTTAGCAAATATATTTCTTTAAAAAATTTTTTAATGTTTGTTTATTTTTGAGAGAGAGACAGGGTGCAAGTGGGGGAGGGACAGAGAGAGAGGGAGATGCAGAATCTGAAGCAGGCTCTAGGCTCTGAGCTGTCAGCACAGAGTCCATCATAGGGCACAAACTCACGAACCACGAGATCGTGACCTGAGCCAAAGGCAGCTGTTTGACAGAGCCACCCAGGCACTCCAAGCAAATATATTTCTTATATTTGGTGTACTTTTAAGTTACAACCATATATTGTAGAAATATCGTATCCTCTCCGTGAACTGAACATTTGGTCACACATAGTGATCCTCTCTGTCCCTATTGATACTTTTCAAAAGTCTATTTGGTTGGATCTTAATATAGAAACACCACTTCATCGCTGGTTAGTAAGATGCCTGACATATTTCCATTTGTTGTTCCTCCGACATTTTATTTATGCTTCTACAGTGGTTTTTGTACCCAGTATACAACTAGGTTTTCAAGAATGAAATTTTGGGATGGGGCGCCTGGGTGGCTTAGTCGGTTAAGCGTCCGACTTTCGCTCAGGTCATGATCTCGCAGTTCGTGGGTTCGAGCCCCGCATCGGGCTCTGTGCTGACTGCCAGCTCAGAGCCTGGAGCCTGTTTCAGTCTGTGACTCCCTCTCTCTCTGACCCTTCCCTGCTCACGCTGTCTCTCTCTCTCTCCTATAAATAAATAAAAACATTAAAAAAAAATTTAAAAAAAAAAAAAGAATGAAATTTTGGGGCGCCTGGGTGGCTCAGTCGGTTGGGCATCTGACTTCAGCTCAGGTCATGATCTCATGGTTTGGGAGTTTAAGCCCCACGTTGGGCTCTGTGCTGGCAGCTCAGAGCCTGGAGCCTGCTTTGGATTGTGTCTCCATCTCTCTCTGCCCCTCTTCCACTCACACTCTGTCTCTGTCTCTCAAAAGTAAATAAACATTAAAAAAAATTTCAACTTCATGTCCTCCATTTGTGTTATTGCTACATCTGGTTATTGATACATGTGGATTTATTTCTCCTATTTTACCTTTTCCTTTCACTTGGTTCTGTTTTTTCAGTATTTCATTTTCTCTCTTCTTAAAAAAATTAATATTGTTGTAGCCACCCGAGCCAAGATCAGTGAATAGAATACAGGAACCCAAATTGGCGTCACACACTTCTTTATTCAGTGCCAGGCATGCTTGGAGAGCACCCAAATCAAGTAGCCCCGAATAGCAGCCGGGAAGAGCTTATAGTCTTGAGCTTATCAGGCTTGACTAGGTTCCCAGGCTTCTGCCTGACTGGGACGTGTTTCTCTAAGATACAAATATTGTCTATGTGGCAAGTAGGCTGTAGAGGCAGACAGCGCAGTTATTGTGCTAACCTCTGGCTTCCTGCCGAACTTTCTGGTGCGGTTCTTGAGAAACTTATCTTGCAGGGTAAAGCTAGCTTGCTGTGTATACAGTGTTCTAAGCTTCCGATTTTTTATGTACTGGCCAAAGGTTATAAGCAGGGAGGGGGCTTCAACAATATCTCTGTTACACCCCAAAAAACCTTTAGTGTGTTTTTATTTATCTCTTGTTCTCCTTTCCTTCCACCTTCCACAATGTTGGTGCTTTTTCTCGATCTTCATTTTTCATTCTGGGTTGTTATGAACATACTTAACATTTTTCTATTCTCTGGGCTTGTGTTTGGTGCACAGCTAACACATTTTACTGAAGCATTCTGTCTCCTTTTTTTTTTTTTTTATTTATTTCTAGGAGAGAGAGAGAGAGACAGCGTGAGCAGGGGAGGGTCAAAGAGAGAGGGAGTCACAGACTGAAACAGGCTCCAGGCTCTGAGCTGGCAGTCAGCACAGAGCCCGACGCGGGGCTCGAACCCACGAACCGCGAGATCATGACCTAAGCGAAAGTCGGACGCTTAACCAACTAAGCCACCCAGGCGCCCCTGAAGCATTCTGTCTCCTTGATACTCCAGATTTATTGGAGCATCTTCAGATTTTGTTACTTTTATTTGAATTCTTCCTCCCAATGTGTTTTCATTTTGGGTTTTCTTGTATTAAGACTTCTGAGGACTTGTGTGTTTGAAAACATTTATTTAATGCTCCTACATTTGCATTTCATGTGGCAGGATATAAATTCTAAGACCAAAGTGATTTTCCTTTGATGCTTTATTTTATTCTTTAATTTTTCTTTTAAGTAATCTCTATACCAAACGTGAGGCTCAAGCTCACAGCCCTGAGACCCAGAGCCACATGCTCCACTAACTGAGCCAGCCAAGAGCCCTTTTCCTTCAATGCTTTACACACTGTAATGTACTCTAGGTCGCCTGGGTGGTTCAGTTGGTTAAGCGTCTGACTTTTGGTTTGGGCTCAGATCCTGATCTCATGGTTTGTGGGTTCCAGCCCTGACAATGCAGAGCCTCCTTGGGATTCTCTGTCTCCCTCCCTCTGCCCTCCCCCAGCTCATGCTGTCTCTCTCTCAAAATAAATAAACATTAAAAAAAAAACCAGGGGCACCTGGGTGGCTTAGTCAGTTAAGCATCCGACTTTCGCTTAGGTCATGATCTCGCGGTTCGTGGGTTCGAGCCCCGCGTCGGGCTCTGCCGGCTCAGAGCCTGGAGCCTATTTCAGAGTCTGTATCTCCCTCTCTCTCTGACCCTCCCCTGTTCATGTTGTCTCTCTCCTAGAAATAAATTTAAAAAATATCAAAAAAAACCAACCCATGGTACTCTATCATTTCTTGTGCCCAGTGTTGGCTGTTAAGAAATCTTAAATCTGGGGGTGCTTGGGTGGCTCAGTTGGTTGAGCGACTGACTCTTGGTTTCAGCTCAGGTCATGATCCCATGGTTGTGGGTTCAAGCCCCACATTCATCAGGCTCTGCACTGAGCATGGAGCCTGCGTAGCATTCTCTCTCTCTCTCTTTCTATCTCTCTGCCCCTCTCCCACACTTTCTCTCTCTACAATAATTTTTTTAAAAATCCTAAGTCTGTCCAAATCTTGCACATTTGTAGGTAATCCACTAATTCTTTCTGGAAACTTACAGTTTCCCTTCGGTTTTGATATGCTTTTTTTTCTTCTTAAAGCTTTTTTTAAAAGTATTATTTATTTATTTATTTATTTATTTTGAGAGAGAGAGAGAGAAGGAGAGGGGCAGAGAGAGAATCTCAAGCAGGCTCTGCTCCACCAGTGCTGATGTGGGGCTCAAATTCACAAACCATGAGATCATGACCTGAGCTGAAATCAAGAGTTGGACGCTTAACTGACTGAGCCACCCAGGCACACCTGGTTTTGATATTCTTAAAATTTACTATACCGTATTGGGGTGTGAGGTTTCTTGGTCTTTTTTCTACACCTGTGGGCCCTTTCAGCTGATATGGGTTACCTTTCTTCAATTTTATCTCCACTGTTTTTATTCAAATATTTTCTCCTCTTTTTATTTTCAATAACACAGCAAGCCCGACTTTGGTTCCTGGCTCTGTCTGTTACTAGATGAGTAACCTTGGGCAAGTTACTCTACCTCCCCCCCACCTCAGTCTACCTTACCTGTAAAATGGGGAAGTACCATTCATACTGTCCTGTGTGTGTGTGAAGATTAAATGTAATTAGTAAGCCTTCAAAATGGCCTAATCAGTCATAGCATTACAGACTTTTAATTGGATGAGTGAGGGGTGCCTGAGTGGCTCAGTCAGTTAGGCGTCTGACTCTTGATTTCAGGTCAGATCATGATCTCACAGTTCGTGAGTTTGAGCCCACTACCGGGCTCCATGCTGTCAGCTTGGGATTTTTGTCTCTCCCTCTCTCTGTCTCTGTCTCTCTCTCTGGCCTTTCCCTGCTCATTCTCTCTCTCTCCCCCTCAACATAAATAAATAAACTTTAAAAAATAAATGGATGAGTGAATCGTTAAGTTCATAGGAAATGTGTGTGAATAAGAGGATGAATGAACAAATGGCCCAACTTCCCCTGGAGGGGACCACGTCTCCCTCATTCCTTCTCGGACTCTCCTGTTTCTCTTTCACTCAGGGGTCCAGGAAGAAGCCCTGCGCAGACGGCGCCCCAGACCAAGTGACCTTGGCCGGGGATGCCCCTCCCTCTGAGGAGCAGCAGGAGCCCCATTACGCCTCCTTCAGCTTCCACGGGATGAAGGAGAGGGAACCTCAGGACCAGGAGGCCACCAGCACCAGCGAGTACTCAGAGATCAAGATAAGCAAGTGAGGGCTGCCGAGCTCGGTGGCGGCCCCAGGAATCCCAGCGCTGGGGGGAAAGGAGAGTCAGGCACCAGCTGATGAAGTGTGTGGAGCCCTGTGGCAATACGAAAGAGCAGGACTGTCCACACGTCCCCAGGGGGAGCAGATCTGAGCTCAAACACAGGCTGTCAAGCAAATCACTTCATCTCTCCATGCTTCGGTTTCCTGTTCTGTGAATCAGAGAGAGATCACGCATTCTGCCTTGAAGGTGGTTGTGAACAGTAAAGAAATTAACACACAGAAATCAGCCAATGGAGGTCCTGTTGCACCATGAGGGCTCAGTGCCTACTGATCTCTCTTCTTTGGACAGAAAGGTCCTGCCGGAAAGTTACCCTGGGGCTGAGGGTGACCAGGTCCAGGGCACACGGTAGCAACTGGCTGGTGTCATTCTCCTTCAGAGCCTCCCCAGGGAAAGACCAGCCCCTCAGTCTGGCTTTTGGTTTCACTGTACAGCATCATATCACCTCTGTGGAGTCTTCTCATCACACTTGTATCTGTCAATTCTTCCAGCACATTCCGACACCTCCTGACTTCCAGTCCCTTCCCTGTCTCACTTATGGGCTCCACAGGGATCTGTCCAACAGCCAGAGAGCTGACCTTGAGTCTCCCACACAAACCTGTTCAAGGCTCTCTAGGCTTAGACAGTACATCACAAGCATCTGCCCCTGCCCCCAGCATTTAAAGTCCACCAACTCCCCCACCCCTGCTATCTACTGTTGGAAAAGAAACAACGGGCCCCAAATGGAGGGAGGTACTTTCCCCCACAACAGCAAACCTAAGATTCACTGATGTTTCCGCCTCTCCCAGAAATGTGACCTTTACACGGTCATTCTGAAATTTCCTGATCAGCACTGATGAGGTCACCTGCAGGGTAAGATCTTCCCCCCAAAAGATGGCCCGATCTGAAAAAAAAAAAAATCCTTCCTTTCTTTTGAGAATACTTCCTTCTGCCACCCTCCTGCCTATAAACACCTTCTGCTACTTACAACTCCTCAGAGCACCTCTTTACTGAAAGGGATGCTGCCGGATTCATGAGTCTGAATAAAGGCAATTACATGCCCTGATTTCCTTGGTTGAATTTTTGTTCTTTTTTTTTTTTTACAAATGTTTATTTACTTATTTATTTTTAAATATTTTATTTATTTCTGAGAGAGAGAGACAGCATGAGCAGGGGAGGGTCAGAGAGAGAGGGAGACACAGAATCCGAAGCAAGCTCCAGGCTCCGAGCTATCAGCACAGAGCCCGATGCGGGGCTCGAACCCACAAACTGTGAGATCATGACCTGAGCCGAAGTTGGACACTCAACCGACCGAGCCACCCAGGCGCCCCTGTTTATTTATTTTTTAGAGAGAGTGTGTGAGCGAGAGAGGGGCAGAGAAAGGGGAGAGGGACAGAGATTCAAAGCAGGCTCTACATGGAGAGCCGGATGGGGGGCTCCAACTCACGAACTGTGAGATCATGACCTCAGCTGAAGTCAGACATTTAATGGACTTAACCAACCAGGCACCTTGGGTGAATTTTTATTCTTTAGCACTGTTCATCTGTGCTCCTCTGGGCCTTTCCTCCTACAACCGCCATGTTGTTCTCACCCACGACTGTGTGATTTGAGATCCTGGAGGCCCTGCCTCTTTGCTTCCCCTGGCAGGCCCTGGCTTGTCCTTCACCCCTGAGTTGTGCACAGATCTGCCCTGAGAACCTGGACTGAAGGAAGAGCTCATATGCTCTTCTCCTCTAAAGTTGGACTAATTCATTTGTTTTTCCAAGAAAGCACTAAAACGAAAATAGGCAAAACTTCTACCAGTAAGCTTTTTTTTTTTTTTTGGTTGTTGTTATTTATTTTGAGAGAGGCAGAAACAGAGAGTGGGGGAGTGGCAGAGAAAGGGGGAGAGAGAATCCCCAGCAGACTCCACACTGTCAGTGCAGACCTCAATGCTGGGCTTGAACTCACAAACCATGAGATCATGACCTGAGCCAAAGTCAAGAGTTGGATGCTTAACCAACCAAGCCATCCAGGTGCCTTCAACAAGTTTTTCTGATCCCAAGTGTCTGACATTAAACTTTTGATTGCCATACAAAAGAAAAGGTTTTCAAAATTAAAAAAAAAAAGTTTTTCTAGAAGGGGTGGAGCAAGAAAGTTACTAGCTACAGGAAAGGATTGTTTCAGGCAAGGCTGCTCTCCTTGTGTGTAGGGAGTGAAGGTAAGGGGTCTTCTCCTGCAGATGACCTCGTCTTCCTTTGAGGGATAGAGGGGTCCTGTGGCCAACTCATTGGCACTGAACTCATTGGCCAAAGTATAGAAAGGGCCCAAATGTCTATCAACAGATGAATGGATAAAGAAGATGTGTTTTATACATACAATGGAGTATTACTCAGCAATTAAAAAGAATGAAATCTTGCCATTTGCAACTACGTGGATGGAATAGAGAGTATTATGCTAAACAAAATTAGAGAAAGACAAATATCATATGACTTCACTCATATGTGGAATTTAAGATACAAAACAGATGAACATATGGGAAGGGAAGCAAAAATAATATAAAAACAAGGAAGGGGACAAAACATGAGACTCTCAGAGAACAAACAAGGTTGTTGGAGGGGCTGTGGGTGGCGAAGATGGGCTAAGTAGGCAAGGGGCATTAAGGTCACTTGTTGGGATGAGCACTGGGTGTTATACATAGGGGATGAGTCACTGCATTCTACTCCTGAAATCATCAGTGCACTATATCCTAACTTGGCTGTAAATTGAAAAAAATAATAATTTTAAAAATTCCTGACTGACTGGTTAAGACTATAATTCTGGGGGAGAATGAGGACTTTACCTCCACTTTGACCTTGGTCTGTACTTTCTAATTGATTCAGTTCTTCTTTCCAACTTCTTTCCAAGTTCTTCTTCAGTCAGGCAAAAGACCTTGCAGGCAAAGCATCCCATGTTGGGAACTGAAACTAACCTCTTAAGCAGTAAAAGATTGCCCTGAGCCAGCAAGACCCGGAATGACTGATCCCAAGATCATGATCAACCTGACCTTTGCTGCTCAGCCACGTGTCCCCACTGCCCTTCATTGCACGTGTTCCTCATATAAACCTAGGAACATTTCCAGCGCTCTGAAGACAGAGTGAGATGTTAGTCCCGCGTCTTCCCCAGGGTTGGCCTCACTGAAGTAAATCCCTTTCTTGTTCCACCACCACTTATGTCTCTGCCTTTGGATTTTGTCAGCAGCAAGTGGCCAACCCAGTCTGTTTGGGATCCCTGGAGCAGGCGCACTTGCACCTCTGTGCCCTGGTTATTTGAGGTTGAAACTGCAGTTAGGTATGTTTTAACCTAAGTGCTGCCATTTTGGAGATTTGGCATAAGTGATGCCATATTGGGCCTGTGGGTTTTCTTTTCTATTTTGTCTTTCCTTTCCTTTCCTTTCCTTTCCTCTCCTCTCCTCTCCTCTCCTCTCCTCTCCTCTCCTCTCCTTTCCTTTCCTCCTTTTACTTTATTTTATATTTTATTTTATTTTTTAATTTCAGCATAGTTAACATAAAATGTTACATTAATTTCAGCTGGTACAATGTAGTGATTCAATAGTTCTATATCTTACACAGTGTTCCTCGTGAGGGCAAGTATACTCTTAATCCTCATCACCTATTCCCCCCTCCCCCCCTTCCCCTTGATAACCATCTGTTTGTTCTCTAGAGTTAAGAGTCTGTTTTTTGGTTTATCTCTTTTTTTCTTTGTTCATTTGTTTTGTTTCTTAAATTCCACATATGTGTTAAATCATATGGTATTTGTCTTTCTCTGGCTCACTTATTTTGCTTACCTTTATACCATCTAGATCCATCCATGTTGTTGTTAATGACAAGATTTCATTCTTGTTTATGGATGAGTAATATTCCATTGTATATGTATACCACATCTTCCTTACCCATTCATCTCTTGATGAACATTTCTCTGTTCCACAATTTGACTCTTGTAAATAATGCTGCAATAAACATAGAGGTGTGTATATCTTTTGGAATTAGTGTTTTCGCATTCTTTGGGTAAATACTTAGGAGTGGAATTATTGGATCATATGGTATTTCTATTTTTAATTTTTTTATTTTTTAATGTTTTATTTATTTCTGAGAGAGAGAGAGAGAGAGAGATAGCATGAGCAGGGGAGGGTCAGAGAGAGAGGGAGACACAGAATCCGGAGCAGGCCTCAGGCTCTGAGCTGGGTGTCAGCACAGAGTCCAACGTGGGGCTCGAACCCATGAACCGTGAGATCATGACCTGAGCCAAAGTCGGACGCTTAACCGACTGAGCCACCCAGGAGCCCCATCTTTAATTTTTTCTGAAGAATCTACATACTGTTTTCTCGCTGTGGCTACACCAGTTTGCACTCCTATCAACAATCCATAAGGTTCCTTTTTCTCCACAGCCTCACCAACACTCATTGTTTCTTACAGTTTGTTGTTGTTGTTGTTGTTGTTTTGTTTTTGGTTGTTTTTTTTTTTTTTTTTGAAGAGAGAAAGAATGAGAATGTGAGTGGGAGATGGGCAGAGAGTGGGAGAGAATCCCAAGCAGGCTCCATGCCCAGCGTGGAACCCAACATGGGGCTCAATGTCATGACAGTGAGATCATGACCTGAGCTGAAATCAAGAGTCGGACGCTTAACCAACAGCCACCCAGGCACACCTGTTTTTTGTTTTTTTGGTTTTTTTAGTTTATTTTGTTTTTAGTAATCTCTACATCTAATGTGGGGCTCAAATTCACAACACTGGGATCAAGAGTCACATGCTTTTATGACTGAGCCAGCCAGGTGCCCCTCTTGTTTTTGAGTTTAGTCATTCTGACAGGTGTAAGATGATGTGTGTGTGTGTTTTAAAAAGATTTTATTTATTATTATTATTTTTTAAATATTTTAAAATTTATTTCTAGGAGAGAGAGACAGCGTGAGCAGGGGAGGGTCAGAGAGAGAGGGAGTCACAGACTGAAACAGGCTCCAGGCTCCGAGCTGGCAGTCAGCACAGAGCCCGACGCGGGGCTCGAACCACGAACCGCGAGATCATGACCTAAGCGAAAGTCGGACGCTTAACCGACTAAGCCACCCAGGCGCCCCAAAAAGATTTTATTTTTAAGTAATCTCTACACCCAACATGAGGCTTGAACTCACAACCACAACATCAAGAACCTCATGTTCCACCAACTGACTGAGCCAGGTGCCCTGCTTTTTTTTTTTTTTTTAATCTCTGCACATTCTTCCCCGTTATGCCCAGTTTCTCCCCCAGTCCCCTGCTTCTCCATAGCTGGCCTACCATTTTCAAAAACTACCCTCTCTTTAGGTCACACTGAGATCTTAATTCTAAGTGGAGGCCTGACAAGCTTGGTAGCTTCCCTAAAATATGAAGTTCACAGGGGAACTTCCTCTTCTAGGGACATTCCACTGGCAAATGGTAAGTGAAATCCACTCTGTCATTAAGAGTAAGCATATTGCATGTCCACTAGGGCAGAATCTCCTGATAGAGCTAGAAGATGACATGGGGACCAGTCTTTGGAGACACAAACTTGGTCCCTTTAGATTCCCCCCACCCCACCCCATGGCTCCTTCTGCTGTGTGCTTTCACCATCAGTCCCAGACTATTGTCTGAGGGTGTCCACCTCTTATAAATAAAGCGCCTTCCCAGTGTGCATCACCTGCTTTCCTGAGACCAGGGTACAGTGGGTTCTAGAGTCACTATCTGTGTTATCAGGCTTGTGTGGATCACAGTCCCGGCCCCCAAATGCACATCAATGATGTGAGACCCTGTGAAGGTTGCTTATCACATCAAGTCTCAGTTTCCCACTCAATGAGGAGAATTATTAGCTAGTCTTCTCTAGGATTGTTGTGAGGGTTCAGTGGGGCAATATGTAGAAAGGCACAACCCTGAGTCAGCACATATGGACCTCCAATGAAGATCCATCTCTTTCCTAGTCCTCTGCTGGGGGAAAGGGGGTGAGACCTGGGCACAGGGTTGCTTCTTATAGTGTGGTCCAAGCGCCAGCAGCATGAGCATAACCTGTAGCCTCAGAGAAGACATTGGTCCTCCCTGTCCCTTCGCCAGGCAGGCACCACAAGTTTAGAAGCATGTTAAGCCAACAAGAGGGTTATGGGGAAATGCAGAGATGAGCCAAGTCCACTCCACCCCTTCTTCTGGCTCCTCCTTCCTAAGAAGGACCTAGGCTTTCTGAAACTGCTCCGACCTAAGTGTCCTGCCGGCCTAGAGCTCAGGACCTTGTGCCTGTGGATTGGGGTGCTTGGCATAGTTGGGGTTTCCTGAACTCACCAGCTTTGCTCCAGAACCATGGACAGCATCAACCCTTGTGGTGGGAGGTCCCCAGGTCTGGCATGGTGGGTGGAGCGCCCTCTGGAGGCAGTTCCCTGACCTGCCTCTGATGCAGAGATAAAAGAAGGGGTTGGATCGACTGGCATGATATTCTGTCCTAGGGGAAAGAGGTGCTGGCCAAAGCACGTCCAAGCTTCTCCTTAGTCACCCTCTGAGAATCCACTCATCCTGGGGACTCAGCTTCAGAGACACAATGCATTTCTCACAGAACACTGGGTGCCTTGCCTCTGACTGCCTTCACGCTGTCCAGAAAACTCTCACTCCTTTCCCTTTTCAGCAGGTTGATATTTGCTCTTGCTTTTTTAAGTTTATTTATTTATTTTTGAGAGGGTAGGAAAGGGCAGAGAGAGGGAGGGAGAGAGAGAATCCCAAGCAGGCTCCGAGCTGTCGGCGCAGAGCCAGATGTGGGGCATAAACTCACAAACCCTGAGATCATGACCTGAGCCAAAATTAAGAGTCAGACAGTTAACAGACTGAGCCACCCAGGTGCCCCTTGTTCTCCTTGCTTTTAAGCCCTTCTTTGTGCTGCCGAAGAACTCTGGATGACAGCACAAGATTCGTGACCCTGCCTCGGTGCCTGGGGCTACGGCGAGCCCTGATTCAGCTCCTTCGAAGGAATGAAGCATCCCAAGTCTGGCTGAGATATAATATTGGGAGCCGATGGGACACAGAGGTACATTCTAAGTTTCCCTTCATTTTACATGAAAGGTAGATATCAGATGAGGGAAAAGCCTCAGTCAGGCCTCAAGGTCGGGGGAAACAGTGGTGAGTAAGAAGGGAACACCAAATAGATACTGTAGGGAGACCTTGTGAGGCTAAAGGGATATTTCAGAAGTTAGGACTCATTTCAGGGCACCTGGGTGGCTCAGTCAGTCAAGCGTCCCCCTCCTGGTTTTGGCTCAGGTCAAATCAGTTTGTGAGTTCGAGCCCCGCGTCGGGCTCTGTGCTGACAGCTCAGAGCCTGGAGCCTGCTTCAGATCTGTGTCTCCCTCTCTCTGTGTCCCTCCGCTGCTCACACTCTGCCTCTCTCTAAATAAACATTAAAAACTGTATTCTGATTCAACGGTGAAATTTTCCATGCTAGTGTCTATTTTCCTGAACATGGTAATGATGGATAAAGTCCATGCCTTTACTCCTACATCTGGATCACCTGGGATCATGTCTGTGTGGTTTTTCTCTTGGTGCTTGATCATCTTCTCCTAACCCCTGGCAATTTTTTTAAGTTTATTTATTTTGAGAAAGAGAGAGAGGGAGAGAGAAGGAAGGAGAGAGAGATTCCTAAGCAGGCTTCATGTTGTCAGTGCAGAGCCTGATGTGGGGCTCAAACTCACGAACTGTAAGATCATGACCTGAGCTGAAATCAAGAGTCGGACGCTTAACCGACCGAACCATCCAGGTGCCCGCTTTGTAGGGATCTTCTTAACCCGCTTTGGGATTGAGTGTGTTTGAACCTGGGTTCTGGTGTTTTTGTGGATGAGCGTTACTCCAGGTGACCCTCACTTCAAATTTGTAACCCGACTTGGGTCCTAACAGGTGCTTGCTGGGTCTCGACTTTCTACGAGACCCCGAACTTCAAATGGTGTGTATTGGGCTTCCTGAGCCTGCCCAGGGGAAAACAGGAGCACAATGTCGGGCTGACCTCAACGCTGTTCCCTTCCCCCCAGATTCTGGCCCTTCCAGTCCCTGCCCCCGTAGCCCCAGACTCCTGTTCTCTCTCTGTCCAGGCCCATCACTGTTGAAAGTTCTGCTCAGGTCCCAGCCTCTTTAGCCTATCCTTTCTGCCTGCTTCCATGGCCTTCTGGCCCTCCACCAAAATGAGCCTCTTTTCTGTGGGATCCAGGCTGCCCCGGGAGCTCTTTGAGGTCTTCAAATAGATTGCTTTGTTACCCCTATTTTTTTTTTTCCAGTGGGCCTCCGTGGAAGTGTTCCTGTGACATGAGATAGTCTGCCGTGGCTAGAAACCTCCCTGGCTTTACTTTGTGGTCCCCTCCTGAGTCACTTTCTCAAAAAGGTCCTGACCTCCCAAACTGAAAGAGCACCCCCTCCACACCCTTTTGCACTTAGCCCTCTGGTATTCATAGCATGCATCATCAGAGGCCATGTTACATGCTTACTTGTCTACCCTCTCTCCCACAATACTATAAGCTCCATGACCGAGAGTTCTTTTTTTGTTTATTTTTTATTTAGGGGGGAAGGGAACGCACGCATGAAAGCCAAGGAGAAGGGCGGAGAGGGAGAAAGAACCCACGCAGGCTCCATGCTCATGGATCATGACCTGAGCCGAAATCAAGAGTCTGTTGCTCAACTGACTGAATCACCCAGGTACCCCGGAAAGTTTTTCTCAAGTTTTTTTTTTTTTTTTTTTTGGTAATCTCTGCACCCAACATGGGGCTCGAACTCACGAGCCCAAGACCAAGAGTCGCATGCTCTCCTGACTGAGCCAACCAGGCGCCCGGAGTGAGAGGTTTTGTCTTTTTTTTTTTCTCCTCCCAACAATGTCTAGAAATGGCCCTGCACACAGTAGGGACTCATTAAATGTTTAATAAATGATGTTGGTTATCTGTTGGGGAGGGAGAACTGATCCTCAAAACACATTCCAGTTAGGGAGAATAAGAACCTGAGTGTGGATGGCCACACATGAGGGCAGGATCCAGGGGCTGGGACTTAACTCCTATGTTCTGGGCTGGGAAGGTGAGAAGAGAGAATCAGGAGGCTTCCGGAAGGCCCTTGCAGAATTTGAGCAGGAAGATGGCGAAGGGAGGGCCTTCCTGACAAAGAACTAGGCCAGCAAAACTGGGAGGTGGGGCTGAGACCCCAAGTCTCTCCCCAGGGGTCATGCTGGAAGCTTCTGGGCCTCATACGTTCTGGTAGTGTAGGGTAGCAATCTGAAACCCAGAACCCGCTGGTGGCCAAAATTTAATATGAAGCACAAGTCAGCCACTATTTATTGAGCATCTATCAAATCCTCACCACAGTGTTTTTTTTTTTAATAATGACACTATTTTTTTTTAATGTTTTATTTATTTCTAGGAGAGAGATAGAGACAGCATGAGCAGGGGAGGGTCAGAGAGAGAGGGAATCACAGACTCTGAAACAGGCTCCAGGCTCTGAGCTGGCAGTCAGCACAGAGCCCGATGCGGGACTCGAACCCACGAACCGCGAGATCATGACCCAAGCGAAAGTCGGACGCTTAACCAACTAGGCCACCCAGGCGCCCCTCACCACAGTGTTTTGATTGGAGGGAGGGGGTGGCTCCATTTCAGAGGAGGAAACTGAAGACCAGAGAGTTTAAGTCACTGACCCAGGCTCACCCAGCTCTGCCTCCATAATTCAAGGTGTGGGGAGCCCACCCAGCTCTCCTCACCCATCACAGAGACACCAGGAGAGATTCAGGTGGGGGTAGGGAGCAAGCCCACGGTCGTGAAGAGCCTCAGGCAGATTTTGGTGCAAGCCCCCAATTCTATCCTTCTCCAGCTAGGTGACCTCAGGTCAGTTGTGGGGCCTCAGGCGGATGAGATCCTGCTTTGATGGAAATGAGACCTCGTGGTGTCTGCACCAGGCAAAGCACTCAGAGATAAGCAACACGGGTGTTGTAAGTGACCAGAGTCCACCAAGTCAGGTGGTTTTGCTAGTCCCACTACAGACACACATGACACACAGTACGTGATCTAGAAGGGTTGGACTCTTCTGAGCGCGCCCAGAACCTGGCAGAGTACTAAGGGGCGCCCCCTAATTCCCACTAGCCCTGGAATAGGAAGCTGTTCAGTTCTCTCCTCTCTGAGACAGAAGAGTCCATACTCCCAGGGCCTCCTCCCTCAGACCCTGGAGTCCAGGCCCCCAGCCCCTCCTCCCTCAGATCTGGGAGTCCAGGCCCCCAGCCCCTCCTCCCTCAGACCCAGGGGTCCAGGCCCCCAGCCCCTCCTCCCTCGGACCCAGAGGTCCTGACCCCCAGCCCCTCCTCCCTCAGATCCAGGGTCCAGACCCCGGCCCCCTCCTCCCTCCAGACCCAGGGTCCCGTGACCCCAGCCCCTCCTCCCCCAGACAGACCCAGGGGTCCAGACCCTCACCCCTCCTCCCTCAGACCCAGGAGTCCAGGCCCCCAGCCCCTCCTCCCTCAGACCCAGGAGTCCTGACCCCCAGCCCCTCCTCCCTCAGACCCAGGAGTCCAGGCCCCCAGCCCCTCCTCCCTCAGACCCAGGATCCAGGGACCCCAGCCCCTCCTCCCTCAGACCCAGGAGTCCAGGCCCCCAGCCCCTCCTCCCTCAGACCCAGGATCCAGGGACCCCAGCCCCTCCTCCCTCAGACCCAGGAGTCCAGGCCCCCAGCCCCTCCTCCCTCAGACCCAGGAGTCCAGGCCCCCAGACGCCCCTCCTCCCTCAGACCCAGGAGTCCAGGCCCCCACCCCCTCCTCCCTCAGACCAGGGGTCCCCGGGCTCCTGGCCTCACCTCCTTCCCCCAGGGCTTTGAGAGCTTCAAGAAAGAGTTCCTGCTTGTTCCTCAGGTCTGTCGTCTCCTTCTCCCAATACCAGGACACCTGGGTTTCCCAGACCCAAGCCCCACACGGCTCGGCCTGGGCACGCACGTTATTGTAGCTCAGATACTGCTGTGGGCCCAGCCAGCCTGATACCCAGAAGGCAGGAGCCCCCGGGGCAGGAGAGGACACGGCGGTGAGGTGGTACAGGAGGGAGAGATGGCTCTCTGCTGGAGAGAAACAGAGGTGAAGAGAGCAGATGGGGGGAGGGGGGAGGATCTAGACTGGGGGCAGGACAGATACCCTGAAAGACGAAAGACTCGACGCCAGAGAGGCGGGACAGAGCAGAGAGGAGGGAGACAGGTGGGGGGTGGGGGCGGGCCCAGAGGGGGCCGTGGTGGAGGCAGATTCAGAGGGGGGGAGACAGACCTGGTGGGGGACAAACCAGGAGTGGAGGGCAGATTCAGAACGTGGAGCAGAGCCTCCGAAAGAGGAGCAGGGGGCGCCTGGGGCGCTCAGGTCATGATCTCACAGTTCGTGGGTTCGAGCCCCACATCCGGCTCTGTGCTGACAGCTGGGAGCCTGGAGCCTGTTTCGCATTCTGTCTCCCTCTCTCTCTGTTCCATTCCCACTCGCACTGTCTCTCTCTCTCTCTCTCTCTCTCAAAAATAAAGATTATAAAAAGAAGGAGGAGGAGGAGGAGGATAGACGGGGCGGGGAGCAGACCCAGAGGGAGGGACACAGACCCGGGGGGGGGGGTGACAGAGTCAGAGCGAAGCGAACAGGTGGCTCGAAAACACAGCGACCGAGGGAGGACGAAAAGCGCTACGGTGACAGGCGGCGTAGGAGGTAGCGCCCCGCCCCGGGGGAAACCTAGAACTTCTCTTCTTTCTCCCGGCTTGCCCGCCGCCCGCGCCTCCCTCCCGCCCGGCAGCCGCGGCCCCTCACCTGCGCGCAGCGTCGGCAGGAGGAACAGCAGCAACCCGAGCCCGCAGGGCTGAGGCCCGGGGACCCCCATCCTGAGCGGGAGACCTGGGGCGGGAGGGGGCGCGTGACTGCTCCGGTCCCCCGCCCCGCCCCTTCTTCCCCCAGCTCCCGAGGGGCTCGGCCACCACGCGCGCCCGCGCCTGTGGGCCCCGGGGCTCCGCGACCGAGGCTGGCCACCGTGCCCTCCTCCCCGGCGAACTTTCACCCTTTAATTTGATCCGTTTGGGTTAATTAATTACAGAGCCTGGATAGGCTGAGAGTCCTGTCTCAGAGCTCGGCCCCGCCTCTTCCTCCTCCCTCAGACCCGGGAGTCCAAACCCAGCCCCTCCTCCTCAGACCCGGGAATCCCGGCCCCCGGCCCCTCCTCCCTCGGACCCGGGAGCCCGGGCCCCCAGCCCCTCCTCCGTCAGACCCAGGGGTCCTGGCCCCCAGCCTCTCCTCCCTCAGACCCGGGAGTCCCGGCCCCCAGCCCCTCCTCCCTCGGACCCGGGGCGGAGCCCCCAGCCCCTCCTCCTCAGACCCCGGGAGTCCCGGCCCTCCTCCCTCAGACCGGGCCCGGGCCCCCAGCCCCTCCTCCCTCGGACCCGAGACCCGGGGCCCCCAGCCCCTCCTCCCTCCAGACCGGGAGTCCAAGCCCCGAGCCCCTCCTCCCTCGCACCCGGGAGTCCTGGCCCCAGCCCCTCCTCCCTCAGACCCGGGAATCCAGCCCCTCCTCCACCAGACCCGGGAGCCCAGGGCCCCCAAGCCCTCCCTCCCTCGGACCCGGGGCCGGACCCCAGCCACTCTCCTCCGGACCCGGAATCCCGGACCCCGGCCCCCTCCTCCCTCCGGACCCGGGAGCCCGGGCGCCCAGCCCCTCACTCACGGACCCGGGATCCCGGGAGCCCAGCCCCCTCCTCCCTCGGACCCGGGGCCCGGGGGCCCCAGCCTCCTCCCTCAGGGCCAGAGTCCCCTGGCCCTCAGCCCTCCTCCCTCAGGCCGGGTCCAGGCCCCCAGCCCCTCCTCCCTCGGACCCCGGAGTCCGGGCCCCCAGCCCCTCCTCCCTCAGACCCGGAGGAATATTCTAACCAGTGTCCTACAACTAGCCAGATGTTCGCTCCAAGATGCACAGGTGACCAATCTGAACTCACCCCAGGATCATGCAGAAGACATAAAAGAGCTTCAGCCCAGGTCACTGGTGGTCATTTGCACCCCTGCCTGAGAGCAGGGTGTCCCGTAGGGTGACCAACAATTCCCGTTCGCCTGGGTCTGATCAGATACAGGATTCCAGGGCTCAGGCCAGGAAAGTCCCAGGCAAACCCAGGATGAGTTCCTCACCCCAATGTCCACAGAAAGATGAGCCCCCGGATGGGAAGAGAAGAACTGGGTCTTTATGACCTTAAGCTCCTTGATCCAGCCATACCTGAAGCAAGTCACACTGTACACTTTTTTAGTTATATGAGCCAATAAAATTCTCTTTCTGCTGAATCCAGTTTGGGTTTGGGTTCCAACAGACAGATCCTTGACCAACAGACCACAAGGACCTCCTTGGGACCACAGAAAATATCACGACTGGGAAACAGAGCCTCCAGCTGCAGGGGTAACATTTGGTCTCCAAGGGGAGGGGAGGCACGCACCGCCAGCTTAGCCTGCCGCTCGCGCTCCTTCTCGGTTCTGAAGCGCTGTTGTTCAGCCCTCTCTGCCCGGCGCCGCTCCTGGGGGAGAGAGAAAAAGGAGGGGGTGTAGGGACCCCCCCAAAGAAGGTCAAGAGCAGACGTGAGCTAGTTTGAGTGTGACCACCGACTTAGGCACGGTTCCCAAAGATTCAGCCTCGAGTCTGCGCCGGACGGGATCCAGCCCTGGCCGCCAGGGACGGCCCGGGCCCCCGGGCCCCGGGGTTGGGGGGAACCCCACTTCCCTCCACTCACAATGCGCTCTTTCAGGGCGACGAGTTCCTCTTCCTCCTTCTTCCGCTGCTCAAAATGCACGTCGATGAGCGTCTGCAGCTCCAGCAGATCCTTCTCCATGCGCTTCCGGTGGATGTCCTGCAGCACGGAGGGGGGGGCGTCATTCCCAGGCAGAGCGGGGGAGGGGACGCCCCCCCAGGGCACCTCTGAGCAATGTTGGGGGCGGGGCCCCTCCCGGCAGGGCAGTTTAGGGAACCAGGAGCGCTTTCGCGATGTTTCCAGCAGGTGGCGCCAGCGGCCCATTCGGGTCATTAGGGAGCCTGTTCCTAATTTGCACAAAAGCACCCTGGGGACAGGCTTGTCCAGCCGCTTACATCGAAGTCCACACGTTCCCCTTCTGGGATCTTCGGGGGGATCAGCGGAGGGACCACAGGCCTGTTGGGCGGGAAGGGGAAAGACTGAGAGGCCTGGGCTCCCCGACGCGGCTGCCGGGCTGCCCACCAGCAGGTGGCTGGTCCCAATCCGGTGCGCCTGCCCGCGAAACACGCTGGTTTCCGAGACTTGGTTCCAACCAAAGAATGTAAAATAGTTCACTCATAATGTTTCCTACCGATTACATGTTGAAATAACGAAATTTCAGATATAATGGGTTGAATAAAAAAACGGTATTAAGATTAATTTTACCTGCTTTGCTTTTTAAAATTGAGCTGGTAGAAACTATATAGTTACATATGCGGCTTGCGTTGTATTCGTACAGGGCGGCGCGGTGGGGGCGGGGTGGGGGCGTGGTCAGCCCTGGGGGGGGCTTAATTGGAATTGTCTGCTTTTTACGACAGCACGTTCACCTGATTTCTTCCCCCTCCCCTGGCTGTCCCACCTCTGAAGGGAGCCCTTCTAACACTTTTGCCCTTTTATTAATTCACAGGACACTCACGATCCATGTCCCTCACTCCTGTGACTTTGTCATTAATTGCAGGGGATTCACCAATTCCGCCTCCAGCCGCGACTCCCTTCTAGGTCCCAGACTCAGGTTAACAGCAGCCTGCTGACCATTCCCGCCTTCTCACACATACGCCTTCACGGAGCTCATCGACCTCCCCAGGAAGGAGTGGGGTGCGCAGCCCAGACCCCAGACCGTGCTCCTTACCTCCTCCCTGCCTTTGCCCCAATGGCAAGTCCTGACCCCTGTGCCTGGGAATCGCCCCAGTCTCCTCCCTCCTTTCCACCCTCTGTCCCCTGCCCCAGCTCAGGCCTCGGTCCCTCTCATCTGAACCTTCATGACAGCCTCTTGCTGGCCTCCCAGCCTCGCTTCATCTTCCTTCCTGGCTTTAGTGGGGCATTTCTTTTTTTATTTTTTTTATTTTTTTTAAAAATTTTATGTTTATTTTTAGGAGAGAGAGAGAGACAGCGTGAGCAGGGGAGGGTCAGAGAGAGAGGGAGTCACAGGCTGAAACAGGCTCCAGGCTCTGAGCTGGCAGTCAGCACAGAGCCCGACGCGGGGCTCGAACCCACGAACCGTGAGATCATGACCTAAGCGAAAGTCGGACGCTTAACCGATTTAGTGGGGCATTTCTAACACCCAGACCTCACCCTTAAGACAAAGCCCAAGCAACTCAGCACTTGAAGCCCTTCTCCATCTGGCCCAGTCGACTCCTCCAGCAACCTCTCTCCTCCCTCACAGACACCTGTCATGGTTCCCTGGCTACGTCATGTGCCTATTTGTACCCCTGGGCCTTTGCATATGCTGTTCCCTCTGCCTGCACTGCCCTTCCCCTGATATACTCCACCACCCCCCGAGGCCTTCCATCCTCCCGAAGCACACCTGTGCTCTCTCACTCAGGTTTATCTCCTCGGCTCAAAACCCTTCCAAGGCTCCCCAGGGCCCTGCCCCTCATGGCCCCGCCCCGTTTGGACTCAGGCTCTAGCCACAATGAGCTTGGTACCACTGGCCGCACCAACCCAGAGAAGTCTACTTCTAGGATATTTCTTATGTTCACATTGCTGCCTCCTTGCATCTCCAAGCCCCAACGTCACTTCCTCCAGGACCCTCACTTCCTCCAGGACCCTCTGCCCCCACGAGCTTTCATGGCCTGCAGGGATCTGCCTAGTTTAGGGCCTCACCATCAGAATGAGCTGTGTCTCATTCTGTGTCTGTCCCCTGAAAGCCTGGCCTAGATCCAGCTGCCGCATCCTGCGTGCACTACACAACTTTCTCGCCTATGATAACTCTCCCGCCTCAGTCAGCCAGTGAACTCCTCATCCCTTAGGACTGGGGCACCACCTCCCCTGGGAAGCCTTCCCTGACTACCTAGGGCAAACACAGGGCCCTCTCTGTGCTACCATCACTGTGACAGGGTCTGACTCGCCAAACACCGCAGGAAGGTCTCTGGGATGAACGATGAAAGAAGGAAGGCCTATCCTTTCCGGTTTCAGTTGCCCTAGTTGGTTCCCTTCCTTTCTCACGCCATCTCTGGTGGGGACACTTGTAGGGGGATAGACTTGGGACACACCCCCCGAGGACCAGGGACACGTGTAGGGGGATAGACTTGGGACCCCCCTGCCCCAGGATCTCACCTTGGTTTAGGCCGCTCCTCTTCTAATGGGGAGAGACAAAGAAATAATTAGCACGAGTTCATGGGGGCAGGGGGACACGCCCAGAGAGAACGCCCCCCTCAAGCTCCGCCCCCAGGAGCAGCTCTGGGGGAGAGGCATGAGTGGGGGGAGATGAGGGGGAAGGGAAATCAGGGTGGCCGTAATGGAGGAAGAGGGTCACACGCATCAGATATACATTCAGAACTGGTATGGGGATCCCCCTCCCACTTTCCTGGGAACCCAGGGGTCCAAACCTCCAGACCTTCCTCCTACCACCCATTAAACCTAACACTGCACGGTGCCCCCAGTCCCTCCCCCCTGGGGACGCGGGAATCCGGGCTAGCCCCCTCTGCAACTCAGGCCCCAACCTTTGAATGTATATGGAGGAAAAAATTAACAGACAGGGTCGGGGGCGAAGATGGGCGAGGTGGGGGTGCCTGTCCGCAAACATCCAACCCTTCTACAAGTATTCCTCCAGGCTGGGGAAGAAGGCTTGGGTGTCGGTCCCTTTAAGAAGGAAGGGAAAGGGTTAAAGCCTCAGCGAGGCCATTTCCCTTCGTGGACACCAGAGGGCGCGCGAGCTCTCCGGGGCTTAAAGGACCGGGCCTGGGCGGGTTACGGGGGCGCAGGGGGTCCTCGCACGGGTCAGGGCCCGAGGAAATCGGTCCCGGCAAGCGAAGCAGCCGCGGTTACCTCGCTCTGCCACCGGCTCCGGCTCCTCGGCGGCTGGGGAGGGGCAGGGGGAGGAGGTAGAAGCGAGGGTGGAGGAGCCAGGGGGAGCGGCCAGGCGGGGAGTGGGGGGGCAGAGAGGAAAGAGAGGGGAGAGGCTGTTAAAGGACCTGAAGCCGGGGCGGTCGGGAGCCCCGTCCCCGCCGGCCTCGGCCCCGACCAGCGCCCCCTCCCCACCCGGCCCCGCGGGGCAGCCCCGAGGCTGCAGACCCGCGGAGTCCAGGCCTCACCTTCCTCCTCCTCTTCCGCAGCCTCCTCCGCTGGAAGGGGTGGGGGCAGAGAACGCAGGGTTAGGGGGCCCGCGGAAGGCGCCGGAACCCGGAGGGTCGGGGGGCGTGGTAGGCCCCGCCTGCTCTCGCCTCCCGCGCGCGTCCCCAGGCCACCAAGGCCGGCCCTCTCCGCACTCACCTTCGGGCTGCTCCCTGCGGACGGGGTAGGAGAGAGCGACAGGGACAGTTAGGCGTCTTGCAGGTGGGAGAGGGTCCCCACATCTCCACGCCCCCAGCCCTCCCGCCAGCCACTCACTCCTCATATTCCTGCTCCTCGGTGTCCGACATCCTGTGTGACCTAAGGAACAGAACATGGGAGTGAGGTGGGATCCCGATGGAGGGGGTGCTGGGGGCCTGGACTCCTGGGTCTGAGGGAGGAGGGGCCGGGGGCCTGGACCCCTGGGTCTGAGGGAGGAGGGGTCTGGGGGCCTGGACTCCAGGGTCTGAGGAGGAGGGGCGGGGGCCTGGACTCCTGGGTCTGAGGGAGGAGGGGCTGGGGCCTGGAGGTCTGAGGGAGGAGGGGCCGGGGGCCTGGACTCCGGGTCCGAGGGAGGAGGGGCGGGGGGAGAGGGAGGAGGGGGGGCCTGGAGGGGAGGAGGAGGGCCGGGGGCCTGGACCCCGGGGTCCGAGGAGGAGGGCCGGGGGCCTGGACCCCGGGGTCCGAGGGAGGAGGGCCGGGGGCCTGGACCCCGGGTCCGAGGAGGAGGGGCCGGGGGCCTGGACCCCCGGGTCCGAGGGAGGAGGGGCCGGGGGCCTGGACTCCGGGGTCCGAGGGAGGAGGGGCCGGGGGCCTGGACCCCCGGGTCTGAGGGAGGAGGGGCTGGGGGCCCTGATGGGGAAAGGGCTTTGGGCGGTATGGTGGGGCACAGCCCCAAAGCCACAGCTCCTGCCCCTCAGTCACCACAGCTGTCCTCTTTTGTCTTATGACATGTCCATGGGAACCTGATCCGAGCAGGGATTAGGAGAAGGTATTTGGGAAGGGACCATGGCCTGAAGACAATAGCTGCCCCACCCCCAAAGGCTATTTTGGGGGGATGTCGTAGATGGTGAAACAGAGGACATTTCCTAAGAAGGGATTCAAGGGGGGAGACTCCTGGGTGATTTAGTCACACCCGCTCCCTCTCCCACCCCTCCCCCTCCCCTCTGGCTGGTTACCTCCCCACCTGTCCCCTCCTTTCCCCACCATGCACAGCTGTCCAAAGCAGCTCTGTGCACAGACCTCAACCTGACCCCAACATGGACATCACTCCATCTTTGAGATCCTCCAGGCCCCACAGTACCCAGGTTAAGAGCATCCCTAAGTCCTGATACCCACAGACCCTGAGGCCCCAATTTATGATGTCCCTGGTTTCTGGGGACACACAAGTTCTCATGTGTCCAGATTCTGAGGCCCCTGTACTTGAGACTCCAGACTGTGGGCTCAGACATGCTCAGATCCTGACGCCCTGGGTCTTCAACACCTAAATTCTGAAGCCCCCAGTTCCAGACGTCCAAGCTCAGAGGCACAATTCATGATGTTCCGAGTCATGACATTGTCAATTCCGACTCCTGCAGTCATAAGGCCTCAGACCCCGAGACCCCAATTCCTGAACCCCCTAATTCCAAATTCCCAGTCCTCACACTCAGATTATCTAATGTCCAAGCCCATATAACCCTCCATTTCTGAGGGTCTGAAGGAGTTCTACTCGGGGATGGCCCAATCTCGGCATCCCCAGATGCTGTAATTCCCGAATCCTAAAGCCTCCATCCTCAGTCCCCATGACGGCCGAGCCGCCCAAATTCCCAAGCCTTCATTCTGTGCCCCTCCACCTCCGTGCCTCCTCTTCACACCCCTCCCGTCTCCCACCCCTCCAGTCCCCTCCTCCAAGTCCCAAGTTACCTAAGGCTGGGTCTGCAGGGGCGGAGAACAGCGGGGCAGAGCCTGGCTGACCTAGCTGAAGCACCCCCGGGTTTATAGCTGAGGCTCAGCCCCGCCCCCCAGGGGAGAGGGAGGGGGAAGAATTCCTTTCTCCAACCAGGAGTCCCAGCTCAGGGGCTGCCCTGCCCCCATTCTGGCTCCACATTTAGGATCCTGGTGCCTCCTGGCTGCTTGAGGACCCCTCCACCCCATCAACACTGCCCTGAACCCAGGCTGGGCCAGGCGACCCCCGACCTCTGGGCTCCCCACCTCCCGTACAGCACACTGCATTCTCTCCTTTGCAGTCCCTGGGCTCAGCACACAGTAGTTCCTTCAAGAATACTTATTGACAAAAGGGGACCATGGGACACTTTGTCTAATATGGCTCTTGTTCTGGTTTCTGGGTCTCTGGGCCTCCATCTGACACTGTCTGCGTCTCCTTTGTCTCTGTGGCTCCCATCTGTGGATCTCTGTCTCTGTCCATCTCTCTGTCTCCCCCTCCCCACCCCCACCCCTTTGTCAACCACCAGGATTCCACGCTGGTGACAACAGACGCTAAAGCGGGGAAGCAGGTGTGGGTGGGGGGAGGGGAGAGGGTGTGGTGTTAGGCCCGCACGACCTCACACTCCCCCACCTCCATCTGACACTGATCTGTTTTGGGACTCCTCTCCCTGCCAGGCCGTGACCTTGAACTCTAGGGGAGCCAGCCCAGAGGGCGGGATTCCTTGCCCCTCCTGCCTCTCTCACTGTGTGCCCTCTCTGTTTCTATTTCTGTGCATTTCTCCGGGTGGGAGGGGGGGTGTCTGCATCTCTGTATTTTTCACTCTGCGCGTCTCCGTGCATTTTTGTCTCCGCATTTCTGTGGGTGTCTCCGCGAATCTGCCTCTCTTGATTTGTGTCTGTTGGTGACCTCATTTCTGGCTCTGGCTCCGTGTCTCTATCTTTCTAGCTCTTCCTGGGGGTCTCTCTGTGTCTCTGCCATTCCCCCTATTTGGGGCCCTATTTCTCTTTCAGTGGTCTCTGTGTTTCATTGAGTATGTCTGCCTCTCCACCTTCCCTTTCTTTGCAGATCTTGCTAGGAATGTCTGTCTTTTCTCCCTCTCTTTGGGTCTCTGGCTCTCTGTGTGTCTGTGACTCGGTCTCTGTGTGTGTGTGTGTGTGTGTGTGTGTGTTTGGGCCTTGGTCTGGGCATCTCTGTGCACCCCCATTCCCACTCCCAGAGGAGTGGAGAATGCCCTGCACTGCACGCCCCTGCTGCCCCTGCTGTGTGGTGTGGCCCTAGGGGGCCGTCTCCTCAGTCTTCTCGCTTCCTCACGCTTCCTCACACCGAAGCCCCCCCCACCCCCACCCCCCGGCCCTGATCATAGACATGCAGCCATTCTTAGCTTGGAGAGAAGCTTTATTCCTCAGGGACACCTTCAGGGCCGGGGGTGCCCGGCCAGCTCAGCCCTCAAACTTTTTCTTACGGCCCTCCATGCCGCTCAGCGCATCGATGTTCTTCCGCCAGTCTCCCACCTCCCGGTTCTCCTGTGGGTGGGGGTGGGTTCAGAGGTTAGGGTCTCTCAGATCCTCTGCCCACCCTGCAGCCACCCGGATCTCCTTGTTCCCTCGGGCGATCCCTCCAAACCTGCCCCCACGCACATCCTGTCTCCTTCACACACTCCTGGCCTCCTTGCTTCCTTCTCTTCCTGTTACACCCGCGGCTCCCCCTCTGCTCTACTCTTCTCTTGCGTGGACTCCCTGGTATAGACCTCGGGCACTTTTTGACTCCTTGCTACTTCCTTTCTTCCCTGTGCAAGGTTCCTGCTGAGGACCCTTACCAGACGCTTCTCCCCCTGACTCCAAGTGCCACCTGCCCCGAGCTTAGGCCCTAGGAGTGTTGCCCCCCATCCTCTCCTCTGAGCACCCCTTTTCCGGGCACTAGCCACACTCACCTTCTCCGTGTCCTCCTTCTTCACCTGCTTGAGGTGGGCCCGCAGGTCTAAAGACTCCTTAGCCCTGGTACCCAGCAGAGCCTGCATCATGGCATCCGCGGAGATCCTCACCCTCCGCAGGGTGGGCCGCTTAAACTTGCCCCGAAGGTCGAAGATCTTCTGGTTCAGATCTGCGATCTGAGGGCAGCCAGGGGGGCAGTGGAGACACCCCCTCTTCCGCTACTCTTCCACCCTGCACTTCCCTCCTGTGTCTCTCCAGGCCTCACCCAGGCTCCCCCCGCCCTCCAACTCCCACCGCCTTCAGGAAAACATCCTAGCTCCTCATCCAGGACGAGTCAGCCATCCCTGTGGGCCCAGCCTCTCTGAAAACACCGCCACCGCCCGGTCCAGCCGCCCCCACGCCTCCCACCGGATCCCGGCGCCCTGCCTGAGCTCTCATCCACCCTCGATGCTCCGGCCGCACATTTCCACGAGCACGGCTTCTGCCCTCCCGCCTCCGGCCTTCTGCATGCTGTTCCCTCTGCCTGGAACAGCCTTCCCTAACCAGCGTGTGCTCATTCTTCTGCCCCTCCCTGCCAGGCCCGCGGGTCTCTGGTGTCTGCCTCCTGAGCAGCTGCAAGAGAGGAGGCTGAGCCCACAGCGCCCGGTCCACACCCTGCCCTGGAGGCAAGCAGGCCGCCCCCTGCCTCCCACCTCCGTGATGTTCTTGGTGACTTTGGCCTCCACGTCGTATCTCTCTTCGTCCACTTTGTCCACGCGGGCGTGGAGTTGTCGGCACAAGTCCTGGTCAAGGAATGTGGTGTGTGGGGGGGGGGCCGACTGCCGCATCTGAGGGAGGAGGGGCTGGGGGCCTGGACATCGGGTCCTAGATGAGTAGTTTGAAGCTAGACTCTGGGGCAGTTCGAACAAAGGGTGCTAGGAGCCAGGGGTCCCGAGAATCTGACAGAATCGGGGCTGGAGAAACCAACCTCTAGAGCTCCGGGGGCTGCAGGCGGCTGCAGGCCGTGTTTCCGAACCCCTGAGGGGAAGGATTGGAACACTGGACCCCAGGGTCCTGAGCAGAAGTGGGAGGTAGTGAGTAGGCCTGTAAGTCATCGCAGGAATGGAGGACGGGACACTAGGGACCTCGGACCCCGGGCCGGGCCGCAGCCCCTGAGCGGCGGTACCTGCAGCTCGGCGAAGCCCAGCCCGGCCAGCTCCAGGGGCGGGCAGCGCGTGCTCAGAGCGCGCCCCTTCTCCCCGCGCCGCTCCTCCGCTTCCCGCTCCAGCTCCTGCTTCGCGATCTGCAGCATCAGGGTCTGCGGAGGGGGGCCGGGGCCGGCAGCCCACCCCGGCGAGCGGATGAGGGTCGCGCGGTCCCGGGGAAGCCACGCGGGCCGGGACAGCCCTCCAGGCCCGGGCTCCCGCGGTCTTCTGGAGACACGCCCCCTGCAGGTCCTGTCCATCATCCCAAGGCTCCGCCCCTATGGGAGGGGTCTACCCGCCACACGGCCACGCCCACCACGCAAGCACAGCTCTCCAGCCCTGCCCCCAACGCGAGGACACCTACGCGCCCTCTCCGGGCCTATCCGCACCTTCAGCTGCAGCTTCCTCGAGGCGGAAATCTTGGACTTTTTCTGCCGGGGTGAGATGGAGCGAGGAGCAATCAGGGAGGGGCGGGGAGGCCGGGCGGTGGGAGCGGCCTCACAGCCCCTCCCTCAAGCCCGGCCCAGACGTGGCCCGCCTCCAACGCCTGCCCTGAGTCTACCCGAAGCCACCCCCTCAGTCTCCTTCACCAATCCGAGCTCTGACTGATTAGGCACCGCCCCCCATACGCCAAGCAATCGCAGTTCCCATGGGCAACGGTACTTGACCCGTAGCTCTCCCAGTTCCCGGCCCCGCCCCCTTCTAAGCTCCGCCCCGAGGCCCTCCACCCTCCTTGGCCCCGCCCGCGGCCAGAGCCCCGCCCCCGACCGGAGCCCCGCCCCGTCTGGGTCTGGCCCCGCCCCCCGCCAGGTGCGGGCGGGCTCCGCGGACTCGCGGCGGGGCCTCGGGAGCTCGCCGCTCACCTTGGCGTGCGGCTCCGTGGCGTACGCACGGTAGTTAGCGGAGGACCGGCGTCGGACCGGGGCCGGCGCGGGGGGCGGGCAGCCCGCCTGGGGTTGGGGGAACGGAGCCGCGTCACCGCCGGATTCCCCAGCCTCCCTCCACAGTGTTTCCAGGGGCTGCAGCCTCCCGCCCCGGGCCCCGCCCGGCTGCGCCCTCCCCTGCCGGGCGCTTCCGGCCCGCTCCTGCTCTCACCGCGTCGCCGCTGCTGGAGGAAGAGAGCCGAGGGCGGGGGGTCAACGGTGGGCCTGCGTCCTGCTCTGCCACACCAGCTCCCCCGTCCTCGGGGCCTAGGCGGTCGGATTCCCAAACTTACGTCGTACAGACACCCGGGAGTCCTGTCCCCACCTCCCTTCTCAGGCCGTGGGTCCAGCCTCGCAGGTCTCAACCTCGCAGGTCTCAACCTCTCAGGACCCCGGGAGATCGCCCCCCCCCCCACCGCCTCTGGCCTCGAATGTCCGGTTCCCAGGCTGCACTCACCCGTCCGCCATGCTGAGACTCAGGCCAGAGGTTGCTGGAGGCAGAGAAGGGGCAAGGGGCCCTTGGAGGGTCAGTAAGGGGGCGTCCGGGGTGACCTTGAAGGCCACCAGGGCCTTTGGTCTCCTCCGGGCTTCTCAAGCTTCACGGAGGACACTGAGATGAAGGGCGAGAACTGAGACTAAATATACTGCTGCCGCCTCCTCCCCCTGCCCAGGATGCGAGATAACTGGGGCGCGTGAGGGGTGGGGTGGGCCATGCTCCAGCTGGATCACCCTTCCACCTTGGCGGCCTGGGAATCCAGTCCCCTTTTCCTTCTGATCCAGGAGTCCAGGCCCCCGGCCCCTCCTCCCTCAGATCCAGGAGTCCAGGCCCCCGGCCCCTCCTCCCTCAGATCCAGGAGTCCAGGCCCCCAGCCCCCTCCTCCCTCAAACCCTGAAGTCCAGGCCCCCAGCCCCTCCTCCCTCAGACCCAGGAGTCCTGACCCTCAGCCCTCCTCCCTCAGACCCAGGAGTCCAGGCTCCAGCCCCCAATGATGTACAATCTCCGTGAGAGCTATGGTCAGTTTCAGTGCCCCAAACCTCTTAGCCACTCAATAAATTTTTATTTATTTGAGGATCCAGGTGTGGCCCAGACTCTCACAGGCAGCAGCACAGAGACACCCACTTCTAGTTCACTTGGAAGTAGGTCTCCTCTTGACCGCCCTAGGGCTTCCCCTCTCCCAGCCCTGGAGACAAGACTGAGGTCAGGAAAGCTACATGGGCGCATGGAGAAGAGGACCCCGCTCTCTACTTGGGCCATGTGGGTGCTGACCAGCCCTGGAGAGCAGACTACCCCATCCCCCAGTTAAAACAGGACCTCTGGCAACAAGGGGACCACACGGAGGGCCTGAGCCTCAGGGCCAGATCTCCAGGCTCTGTGTAGAGGCTCAGGAATGGAATGTAGAACTCTGAGAGAACAATCTAGAATTCTAAGAACAGAATGTAGCATCCCAGGAACGTAATCTGAAATTCTAGCAACACCTCTGAAGCTGATTGAGAATGTTGAGAGTGTTACTGAGTATTCTACAGGCGGGCTCTATTTCCGGGACCTGACTTTACAAATCAGACATGGGGGGCTGGGTATCTGGTAGTCGGGGCAGACTCTCTGGTTTTGGGGTCTGAGTCCCTGGGGGCACAGCCTGAACCTCTGAGAGTGAAGCCCGGGACTCTGAGGGCAGTTTGAGGTGCTCAGAGGGTGGGGTCCTGCCTTCCGAAGGCTGAGTCGGGTCCTCCGGAGGACGGTTCCCTGACTCAAGGGGCGGGACCAGTACATCAGCGGGAGGGGTCACGGGTTGCAGAGACTTGTGACTGCGGAGGCAAGCGGAGTCCCCGGCCTTGTAGAAGCGTGCGAAGGTCTCTGAGGGCGTGGACTGGGTGTGCGGGGTGAATCCAGCCGCCTGAGCTAGCTCTCCGACCCGGGCGGAAAACCCCTGTAGCTGCTCTGGCCGCAGGTCCACCAGGTACCTGCACCCAGGAAGTGGTGTGTTAGCGGTCCTGGCTGTTGGCCGTCAGCCAGGACGTTCCCTGCCCTCTGCTGGCTCACCGGGCTAATTCCACGATCAGGTGTCCTCCAGGGGCCACGCAGGCCCCGAGATCAGGGCTGAGAATATGCACCATCCTGGGCAGAGAAAAGGGGAGGGGTGAGGCTCAGACTTTCAGGTCCCGAGGGAAGAGTGGGGCTGGGGGATCCGTACACTGATTGAGGAGGGGCTGGGGGGCCAAGATTCCTGGGCCTAAGGGAGGAGGTGTTGGGGGAGAGAAGTCTGGGAACCTCCCTCTTACCCACAGGCCACGTAGAGCAGCTGGAACCGTCCCTTGTAGCAGGTCTTGTGGTGAAGGGTTTGGGCAGAGCTGAGAGGCAGGAAGTGGACGGTGAAGAATTCTGGGTAAGGGGCAGCTGGGGAAGACTCGGAGAGTTAGACACACAAAGCTTGGAGATAACAAACACTCTTTGCCTGTCGTGAAGCCCTTCCTCATAAGTGGATTCCTGGAAAATTCTGGGAAAGTCAGCCCGGCAGGCAGAGACCCATTTTACAGACTAGGCAACTGAGACTCAAAAGAGGGCAAGAGGGGTTGGCCCTTCCTGGTTCCAGAGGACATTCAGGAAGAACCAGGTTGGGCGATGGTTAGAAGGAAACAGGACCGGAAGTGAGGTGTGTGTATGTGTGTGGGGGTGTCTCTCCAAAATTGAGCTGAGACACAGCACGTTGTTAGAATGTTCTCGTCTCTTAGTCTTCAGCGGGTAGGATTAAAATTCTATCTGAATGACGATAATAGTGTCCGGATTTAGGAAAGGGAGAGAAATGCAGAGAGAAGAGAGAAAAAGAAGACTTAATGACAGGAACGAGAGACCACTTGTGCAGGCACTGGAAGCCAGGGTAGCACGCCCTCTGGGCTGGGAATCCCTGGAACCTGAAGCCCAGGATGGGGGTCCGGGTCCCACCGCTCCCCGGAGGATGATGTGCCCAACTCGCATTCAAGGGGGTGAGCTGAGTCGCACGCTTACCGCGCTGCGGGCTTCCTTCCCCCTCGCCGTGCACCTGCTCAGGGTGTCCCTGGCTGGCTCTCGGGCGCCCCCAGGCGGCCACCTCTCGGAACAGCTCCGTCACGTTGTGCTGAGTGATCTCACTCGCGGTCTGGGGAGAGCAGGGGCGCAGCCCGGGTGTCGCGGCCACCACGCCTTCCCCCAACGCCCAGTGCGAGCGTGCGGTGGCGGGCGGGATGGCGGGTAGCTGAGATTTCCAGACTGGGCTTAGAAAGCACGGAAGCGCGGGGCCTCGAAGACCCTCCCCCAGAACCCAGCGCCGTCAGGCACTCACCTTGACCGGCTGTCCGTTGCTGGTCCGCAGGAGGCTTTCATCGTCCGCTTCGATGCCAAAGGCCACGAATGGCCCCGTGGCGATGTCCCCCCAGTACCCGCGCGCTGCGACGCGCTCCCCGTGCTGGGAAAGCAGGGAGCGAAGAGGCATGTGAGGACACCGTCGAAGACCCGGGTCCCTATGTCCCCGAAAAGAAGGATTGGCCAGGGCAGGGCGTGGACACGCACATGGCTCAGGAGGCGGCCGGACGCAAGGGTCCGGTTGGGCACGTGGTAGGCGCTGGAGTCTCTGAGTTCAAAGGCGACGCCTGTGTCCCTCCAACGCCGGAACTCGCGAGTGTGGATGACTCGGGCCTGGGTAGGAGTAGGAATGAACAGAAGCCTAAATTAATCTGGTATATGGGTCCCCAGCCCCTCCTCCTCAGACCCAGGAGTCCAGGCCCCCAGCCCCTCCTCCCTCAGACACAGGGGTCCTGACCCCCAGCCCCTCCTCCCTCAGACCCAGGGGTCCTGACCCCCAGCCCCTCCTCCCTCAGACCCAGGGGGTCCAGCCCCGGCCTCTCCTCTCCTCAGACCCAGGGGTCCTGACCCCCGGCCCTCCTCAGACCCAGGGGTCCTGACCCCCGGCCCCTCCTCCTCAGACCCAGGGGGTCCTGACCCCCGGCCCCTCCTCCTCAGACCCAGGGGTCCAGGCCCCCGGCCCCTCCTCCTCAGACCCAGGGTCCTGACCCCGCCCTCCTCCTCAGACCCAGGGGTCCAGGCCCCGGCCCTCCTCCTCAGACCCAGGGTCCAGGCCCCCGGCCCTCCTCCTCAGACCCAGGGGTCCTGGCCCTCGGCCCCCTCCTCCCTCACAGACCCAGGGTCCCGACCCCCGGCCCTCCTTCCTCAGACCTTCGAGTCCAGGCCCCCGGCCCTCATCCTCAGACCCAGGGGTCCCGACCCCCGGCCCTCCTCCTCAGACCCAGGTCCTGACCCCGGCCCTCCTCAGACCCAGGGTCCTGACCCCGGCCCCTCCCTCCTCAGAATCTGTCCTGACCCCCGCCCCTCCTCCTCAGGACCCAGGTCCTGACCCCTGGCCCTCCTCCTCAGACCCAGGGGTCCTGGACCCCGGCCCCCTCCCTCCTCAGACCCAGGGGGTCCTGACCCCGGCCCCTCCTCAGACCCAGGGGTCCTGACCCCGGCCCCTCCTCCTCAGGACCCAGGGGTCCTGACCCCGGCCCCCTCCCTCCCTCAGACCCCGGAGTCCAGGTCCCAGCCCTCCTCCTCAGACCCAGAGAGTCCTGACCCCTCAGCAGCCCCTCCTCAGACCCAGGGGTCCCACCCCGGCCCCTCCCCTCCCTCAGACCCCGGAGTCCAGGCCCCCGCCCTCCTCCCTCAGACCCAGGGTCCTGACCCCCGGCCCCTCCTCCCTCAGACCCCGGAGTCCAGACCCCCAGCCCCTCCTCCAGCCCCCTCACCCCGCGGTCGTGCAGCTTCATGTGCAAATCCCAGTCGCTGACACCGCGCCTGGCGTCGTAACGGGAGCCCAGGTAGTGGCGCAGCCTGGAGTCCCAGAGGCGGCTCATGGGGAAGACCTCAGGACCCTTCTCCCCGCCGGCCCAGAAGCGGAACACGGCCTCCAGCGCGTCGCGCTCGCGGAACTGCACGGCCAGCACGCGTGGGGGGAGAGCGAGGGAGACGCGGCTGCAGAGAGCGGTTTCTCCCGCTTTACCCCCCCCACCCGCGATCCCAGGGCGTGAGAATGAGTCTCCCATTTCTCAGACGAAAAAACTGAAGTTCTGGGAGTAACGCCCCAGGTCACATCCCACAGTGGGAGCCAGGGAGCTGGGGTTCGACCTCCAACGGAAACCCTTCTGGATGGCCCCTGTCCGGTCTTCCCGCGGCCATCCAGGTCCTGGGCGGTGATCGCACCTTGAGGGCGCCCAGGCTGAGCCAGGGCAGCTGCTCGGCCAGGCGGTCGGGCTCCGGGACCAGGTGCGCCAGGCGCTCGGCCTGGGCGCGCACGAAGGCGGCCACCTGGGGGCGCAGCAGCGCGTTCCCCCACACCTCCAGGAAGGTCTCGCTCCTCTCTGGGGAAAGGTGGGGCTGGATTAGCGGAGAGAGCAGAGGAGTGAACCCAGAAACGAGAGCCGTGTGGGTGACGCACAGCCTCTTCATAGCAGCCTCATTACTTTATAGTCACACACGCATAAGGGCCACTGGCAGACTCCCCATCCATTCCTCAAACGGGAAGAATAACTTAGACCTAACCTAGGTCTGCTCCCAGTCTTCCCCGCCCTCCAGGTGAGCCCAATCCTGAATTTCATGTTTAAAGTTCCCTCGCCTTAAAAACGAAAAGGTTATATGCAGATGGAAATGGAGATTTATGCGTGTTAAAATATCGTAGTGTCAAATTGTTCCATTTTAGGAATCTTTTTTTAAAGGTTTCTATTTATTTATTTTTGAGAGAGAGAGAGAGAGAGCGTGAGCATGAGCATGGGAGGGGCAGAGGAAGAGAGAATCTTAAACAGGATTCACACCTAGCGCAGAGCCCAATCCCAGGGCTCCATCCCACCACCAAGAGCTCATGAGCTGAGCAGAAATCAAGAGTCAGAGGGCTTCGTGGACTGGGCCACCCAGGTGCCTCTAGTTAAGAATTTTATAAGACGATGGTATGCCTTTCGTTGGATACACATATACATCTATATCAATGTATCGGTGTCAGTATATAAACTGTTTAAGAGTCTTATCATAGAGAGCTATATATCTTTAGTTAAGATAGATTAGATTAGTTCTAGTTGTTCCAGAGCCTTCTACAAGGTGCATTGTGAAATGTGTGTGCTCTATTCTGAAGGCTCTGGGCTGTTAGTGACAACTGCCATTTCTAAGTATGATGACAAAGTCTATGTGATAAGCCAGGAGATGTGCATTTTTTAAAATCTTCACAAAAATTCTATGGGGAAAGAACTTCTAGGATCCTCATTTGGTCACTGTAGAAACTGAGGCTCAAAAAGGGGCAGAGACTAGCCCAGGCCACTCAGGAAACAGAGCTGGGGTTTGAACAGACTGTCTCAGTCCAGACTTTGCCCTAGGCACTAAGCCGATTGTTACTGAGAAATCATCCTTTCTGCCTCCCCACCCAAATCCTCCCCCGTCTTGTCATTTCCAAGGCTGCCTCCTCCAGGCAGACTCCCTAGGATTCACTCTTCTAACTGAGGAGACTGAGGCCTGTGGGAGGCTCTGGATGATTTCAGCCAAACCTTCCCCAAACCCCGGGATGGACTCGCTACCTCTTAAGAAGTCCTTTGATCTCTTTTGGCCTTCTCCTGTGGTAGGAGGGTTTGAATGCTTACCCTGTGTCAGGCACTGTGCAGAGAATTTATGCAGATTTTCTCCTGGAATTCTTTCAATAGCTCTAGGAGGTAGTATATTTAGCCCCATTGTACAGGTGGGTAAAGATGAGGCTCTAAGACTACCAAATGAATGACCAAGTGGTGTAACAGACATCAATGACACAAAGGTTTAATTGCACCATTGAAATGCCAGAATCCGGGGCGCCTGGGTGGCTTAGTTAGTTAAACGTCCTACTTTCGCTTAGGTCATGATCTCGCGGTTTGTGGGTTCGAGCCCCGCGTCGGGCTCTGTGCTGACTGCCAGCTCAGAGCCTGGAGCATATTTCAGAGTCTGTATCTCCCTCTCTCTCTGACCCTCCCCTGCTCACGCTGTCTCTCTCTCTGCTAAAAAAAAAAAAAGAGAAAGAAAAAGAAAAAGAAAAAGAAAAAGAAATGCCAGAATCCTTGTGAGGTGGGGAAGAGATGCAGGGGCCAGAATGTCTGGGTCCTTGTAACTGACCTTGCAGCCCCATCTTCTCAGGTTCCTCCAAGGCTAGGCTGAAGATTAGCATGTGTCGGGCCACAGCTTCCAGATTATTCTCAAGCACATAGAACTGGAAAGACAGGGCAAAATGATTCCCTGGCTCCTAGGAGACCCAGGAATGGGAGACACCCTCCTCCTCCCTCCACAGGACCCAGAACCCTGTTCACTGGCTTGCTTCAAACACAGGAGTCCGGGCAGTCATCTTCATTCTCCTCCCTCCACCACCCCAGAACCCCAGCTCACATGTAACCTCCTGCGAGGCCAGAGCGCTGCCCGGGCCAGAGTCCGAAGCAGGTGCCGCCCATCCACGGAACCCACCAGCAGCACATCTAGCTCGGGGGTCGTGTGCTCTGTATCCTCCCGCAAATCTGGGTCCACAGGAGGACCTGGCAAGATGACACAGGCTGGGGCTGGTGGTCTGGAGAGCGTCCCCTGCAACCGCCCCAGAACGATGGACTACAACTCCCAGCAAGACTCGGCACGCCTGGCCTAGGTTCCCAAGGGAGCTGTGCCTCTACGCATTCTGGGAATCGTAGTCCGCAAAGGCCATTAGGGCTGTCCAGTGAAGACGGCGCCACCGTTGGAGCCTCGGAGAACGTTAGCGCGCCCCCTGCCGGCTGCGGAGGCAGCTGCCCGGTCAGATGCGGTCCTGGGTGGCGACTCACTCTCAGCCTGCAGGTCCAGCGCCGGGGACAAGCCCCACCAGGACACGGAGCCGAAGCCTCTGCCAGAGCCTGCCGGTGTGGTCATCGCCCTGCAGGACAGACGTCCTGGGGGTCCCCAAACTTCGTCCCTGCGTCACCCACCCATTCCCCTATCACCGCCCCTCACTCCTCATTCCTCTCCTCTCTGTGACATCCCCTCACCTCTATCCTTCCAGAGAGTCCGGGTCGCCCCCTCCCTCCCCGCTCGGTGCTGCGCGGCAGCACTTCGGCACCCGCTACACACGACTACCCCTCGCCCCCTTCCTTTTTGAACAATCACCCAATGAGAGTACGTGGGTTGGCCCCGGCGCGATCAACTGACCAATGAGAGCGAGCGGGACCGGCCGGCTGCGAACTTTTGGCCAATGGGAGCGCTTGCGGGGCGGAGAGCGTGTGGACGCGGTTGTCATGACGACGGCGCTGGAGAAGGGGCGGGGCTAGGATGAGCTGGGGCGGGGCCTGGGGAGGTTGGGGCGGGGCCTGGGACAATTCACATTTCTGGGACGGGGACATCTCGGCAGATTCAAACGGACACAGAACGGGAATGGAATCCTGATTAATTCAAATTAAAGTGAGGCGGCCTAGGGGCGCCTGGGTGGCTTTGTCGGTTAAGCGTCCGACTTTCGCTTGGGTCATGATCTCGCGGTTCGTGGGTTCGAGCCCCGCGTCGGGCTCTGTGCTGACTGCCAGCTCAGAGCCTGGAGCCTGTTTCAGAGTCTGTGACTCCCTCTCTCTCTGACCCTCCCCTGCTCACTGTCTCTCTCTCTCCTAGAAATAAATTTAAAAAAATTTAAAAAGGGGCGCCTGGGTGGCTTAGTCGGTTAAGTGTCCGACTTTCGCTTAGGTCATGATCTCGCGGTTCGTGGGTTCGAGCCCGCGTCGGGCTCTGTGCTGACTGCCAGCTCAGAGCCTGGAGCCCTGTTTCAGTCTGTGACTCCCTCTGACCCTCCCCTGCTCACGCTCTCTCTAGAAATAAATAAAACATTTAAAAATAAATAAATAAAAAATTAAAAATTAAAAAATTAAAAAAAAATAAAGTGAGGCGGCCTAGACCTCCGTGTCCCCTGTCCCTTTCACATCGTGGTTCTACCACCCAGGGCTTCTCAACAGGCGGGAAAGAGCGAAGCGCTCAGTCTAGCTAGCGCTGGCTGCTGGTCAAGTTTGAGGAAATGTGTTAAACACAGTCATTGCGAAGAATTAACTTTTTTTACTAATTACTAAAATTAAATTCCAGTTAAATACATTACATTAAAGTAAAGGTAATACAGGGGCGCCTGGGTGGCTCAGTCGGTTGAACGTCCGACTTCAGCTCAGGTCATGATCTCACAGTTTGTAGGTTCGGGCCCCACGTCGGTCTCTGTGCTGACAGCTCAGAGCCTGGAGCCTGCTTCGAATTCTGTGTCTCCCTCTCTCTCTCTGCCTCTCCTGCTCGTGCGGTCTCTCCCCCTCACTCAAAAATAAATAAAAACGTTTAAAAAAAGAAAAAAAAGAAATTTGTTAAATCACATGGACATCTCAACCTGTGTAACTGATCAGATCTCCCTTTTCCCCTTGCCTAGCAGGAAGCTCAGTGCAAGTTAAAGAAAAGTGTCTTTTCTTTAGTACATGGGGGAACATTTTGCCTCATTTCCCACTTAACCTGCTGGTCAGAGAGCTTTCTTACCAAATTGCATGGACCTTTGTCTACCACCTGAAGTCCTGTCCAGGATAAGAGGAAGGAGAAGCCAATCACCTTTCCTAGACACAGATCAGGAGACAGAATTTGTTGAAGGAAGAAAGGGGGATAGTTGGAACTGTTGGCTTTCCCTGTGTAACTGTCCTTTCTTCCAGTTGCTGGGAACTTCATTCCTAAACTTTGCATATCTATTTTGTTTCCTTGATGAGAGTGAGTCGTTCGGAGGTGCAGTCTGGATTTGCATCAACTTGGGGTTCCCAGTGTCCAACAGAAGCTCAGAAGCTGCCACACTGAAGACCTCAGGGAAAATAGAATGGATAAATAGTGGAAGAAGGAAAGGAAGGGAGGGGAACATGGGCATGGAAATCTAAGTCATAGGTGAGGGAGCGGATTAAATTCATGAGCAAGTAAGTGATTCACGGACTCCTGGCAGCAAGCATAAAGTAGGTGTTGTTATTATTACCACAAGTTTTTCACATGAGGAAGTGGAGACTTGCAGGGGTGAGTGAATCAAGAAATGATGAATGGTGGGTGGCTGGGCCAGTTTCCCTCGGTGTGCTTGACTGATGGCAGCCCTATGCTTGCCTTCGTGTGATCCTACCCTCTTGCCCCGCCCCGCCCCTGCCCTGCCCTGCCCACACCCATCAGTGAGCATCAGGTCAAGCCACCCAAGTTGCTGAGTGTTTATTTGGTCCCAGGAGCAGTGCAGGAATCCGACTAGGGACAGGAGCGGGTGATCCTGTGCAGGAAGAGGGGCGCTTGGGAGCGAAGAGGGTAGTAGGCTGGGTCACTGATTGTCAAAGCAGAGCGTGGGAGCCTGGGGTTGGGAGATGCCAGATGGCTCCCCTCCCCCACGGGTCCTTGGGGCTTCTGGGTCTGTGCTTGGTGGGAGAGTTGACTAGTCACCATGACTGGTGTCATGGGGGATGAGAAGGCAGGAATGTGTCACGTGGGGGGTGAGGTGGGGGTGGTTAGTGGTCAGAGAAGGCTTAAAGGTAGACCTGGGCCTGGCTTTGGCCAGGAATCTGAGGTCAGAGGCCGAGTCCAGGCTTGGCAAGGGGCTTGAGTTGGGGCTTAGGGTGCAGGCAGCGGCCTCGCTCGGTCAGGGGGCCGCAGGGAGTGCCACTGGGCAATGGGCCGCCGCGGGTTGGCCAGCATGTCTGCCCAGTGCCGCAGGCCAGCTCCCCCGGCCGCCGCCCCCACGGCCACCCTCCCGATGGCCTCGTTCTTGCCCAGCTTGTCATAGTCCAGCACGGTCAGCTCCACCTGGACCTTCTGGAGACAGGAAGGACAGGGGGAAGAGAGAGGAGTTCAGGAAGGAGGCTTGGCGGCGCGGCGCTGGGTACCATCGCTAAGGAGACCCTCTCCCCAGCAAGCAGATTCCAGGGGGACTTGTTAGAGCGCTGGGCAAGGCTTTTCAGGGGACTCGGAGGGGGCATGTGGTGGGGAGTGAGGGGCCGGAGAGCCTCTGTGAGATGCTCTAGAGGCTTTCTTCCTCTGGAATCAGCTTTCAAAGAAGATACATCTTAGGACCCTCTCAGGGAACAGCCTCCCAAGCGGCGGAGACTTTCGGGGACTCTTAAATGCATGGAGTGGCCAGGCCTGGGTCCTGGGTAGGCCCTGCTCCTGAAGAGTGTCGTGGAGCTACCTCTTTTTCTTAGCACCCATTACTCCTGAGGAGGCGGAGCACCCTGGTCTTGCTTGGGGGCGGGGCATTCTGGTCTTGCTCGGGGGCGGGGCATTCTG